>MJUU01023405.1:0-16345 GCA_002080025.1 Modiolus philippinarum
TCTAAATGCACAGTTTTTCCTTTTATACCACCAAAACGGATTGAGCGACTGATCCATGGAATTCAAATTTACACCCCAGTAAGAGAATAACGAATTCAAAGATCAATATCTTAATACTAGTAACAGAATACATTACAAAAAAAGCAAACAAAACAGAAAAGAAAACACTGAAAAAAAAACAGAAAGAGGAAACCATCTTGGTACATTTCATGAATACGATAATTGCCAGTAGATAAAACTATGATCCCAGTATATAAAACAATGATATGATGAACAGGCGTCATATGCTGAAGATCCGTAATGTTATGACAGGAATTCAACACTGGAGAATCAAACTCTTTCCAATTCTCACTAAGATTCGACTTTGGCCTCAAACAACCATATAAGGTGAACGTTCCACAGGTACATGCGGAAAGGACCCCTTTGGGTGCCCCCTGGTGCCCCTCCCCTTTTTCCATCTAATGGTTTTTTTGTCTTGTCTGAAACTATTATTTTCGTATAAAAACATATGGAAAAATAGTGACAGACAGTATTTCGGATATATGCCGGTCGAAATTGTATTTTATAGAGCTCTCTATGTATTATATAGAGCTCTCTATATAAATGATAGTTTCAAAGAAAAATATTTGAGGGAAAAATGGGAGGATCACCATTTCGGCACACAAAGGAGTCCTTTCTTTAGATAACTGTGAGATGTACAAACTCATTTAGTTTTGATTGCTTTCATGGAGTAAAGGTTGCCCATTCCTTTTAATATATATCATAAATGTAATCAAAAATAGAGAATTGATAAATTTATTTAAACTAAATGATTGGACACAATACTTTTTTGCATAAAGAAATCAATCTTAACACAAAAACATGATTACCAATACTCTTAAATGAACACAACTGCTGCACCAATGCTCCACTTTCAGCAGTGTGCATGATAACCTTTTGTTTCGGTGCCATTTTTACAAATATACGCCCTGTCATTGCGTACAACCAAATATGAATTTTTACATGCACTTTTTTTCATAGAGAAGACTGGGGTATATATATATATATATATATATATATATATAAAAGACACAGGATTCGAATTTACAAAGTTACATGTTAGGGGTAGAAGGGCGCATGCCTCTAGCACCATTCTAAATTCACAACTCTCATGAAATCCAGAAAAAAGACATTGAATAATATACAAATATACAATGTATTGCTATTAATACTATCGCGGTATTTTAAAGTAAAAAATAAGACTACCTCCCCCCTCCCACGTTTCATCCATAATACTAAGCTACGTTTGCAACGGTGATTCTGATTGGTTACTTAAGCCAAAAAATCACTAATGTGGTCATCCGCAAAACTAAATACCAAAAATATATAGTCTCTTTTCTATGTAAAAGAAATCTCTTTTTAGATAAAACATCTCCAACACAGTACACTTTAGCATTTACAGTTTAATACCCGATAGCATACACTAATTCTTTTGTTTTTATTTATGGACTATATTCGACAACAACGAAAAGAAGTAGTCCACTATAATTTTCTAAATTATTACATTCAACTATTCATTTTGCCATTGTTCATCATGGACGGCATTTCACATCAGGTTTGTTATGTAAATATATGCTGTGATTGTTTCTTGCTATTTATTATCTGTCAGAAATACTATATTTTAATATACTCTTATTGTATTATTGAAATTATAATTATCTTGTTGCAAAGCAGATTATATTTCTGATTCTTCATGTAGTAAAGTTTTCGTCATGTCCTCATCAAGACCATTATGTTAAGAACTCACGCGTTCACTAAAATGGAGCAGTGATATTTCCCTGCCCTGCCCTGCCGCTCGTAGGTCGGCTTTTAACTGTTTTGTGTTCCGATCTGTTATCGCGTAACATAATCTTTGCGGTACGGCCCAGACAGACCTTTGCGATACAGCAGTTCTAATGTTGGAGCCCAGAGTACATGCTATTATCCAACTTCTAATATTCGACCCAGTGCTACTATTCAGAAACTATTAAAACATAGTCCTCTTGTACACCTCTGTACTTTCTAAAATACTTCCACACACAACTCCTCCGATCAGCAATACTTCCACACACAACTCCTCCGATCAGCTCTTTCCTACCAACTCATCCAACCAAGACAGTCGCTAGTGGTGAATGTTATATAAAATCATATCATTGCATATTCTTTAAACATATTCTGCTATTTTTATAAGTCATCCTTTAATTAATAATAATGGTTTATACCTTTTCCACATATAGACTTGGCAAAAACAGTTTATTTAACCTATAGTACCATGATAAATGCTTTCAAAGACATTCTCTGAAACATTTTCAACACAAAAAGACAAAAATAAGTCACAATAACAAGAAAACAGAAAAGACACAATACCAAATTTTGGTCTGATTTATGTATTTTTTTTCGGGTCGGAAACCCTAGACTGCTCGCACGATCACTTATTTTTTCCAGGTAGGTGAAAGCATAGTCATACAGAGTGCAACTGATCTTCCCCCGATGTCAAGATGGCTACCAATTTACATTCAATGATACTATTACAAATTACTCTACATCGTCCACAAACATAAGCATAACTGCCAAAGTGTTCTGTATTTTTATTTGTTATGTATCCGGTATTTGTACATGTACTTTTACTACATATCCTTTCATTCCCCATTTACAATCGATGTCATCCGTTGCCAGAGAAAAGGACCAATCCGTTGCAAGACAAAAAGATTAATGGAAGACGAACACAACATTTTAACAACCACAGAGCACTCATCGAGCCAATAGTAAGAAAACTTGAGTCAGAATAATTCTACGGTCATCGTAGTCCGGGCCACAAAAATCATAGGTCATCGTACTTCTCCAGTTTTTAAATTGTATCTATGCAGACCTCTTGTGCATTTAATCCCCAAACCTTACTTTAATACCTAGAACACAATGCACAATGTAAATTCTCTTCCAAACTATACTTCACGAATTTGAACACAAACTTAGTCTCTCTGATAATTAAATCGTTTGTCTGGTAGATCAACACATCTCTGAATCCTGCCATTTTGACAGATTAGTGATTCCCCTCCCCAGAACAGTTTGGTTGAATTCTAACGAAACTTTCACTAAAGTCCTTCGTGGTCAACTTTAAAAATTGCGTTTATTATGTTTGTACTTTATCAAACCATAGATTTATTATAATAAACCCGTTGTCAACTGCCAAAATGTAAGTATACTCGGCAGAATGCATATAAGAAACTTCATGTACTGAAACCACATTTATTACATCAATAATCCCCTCTGGCCCCGACCGCAGTTCAGGATTGCTTATGCAGATCGGTCATTGCCGTAGATCGATTTCTTCTGCTTCTATATGGAGCAAATAATTTGCATTTTCGGTACATATCTGCAGTGTACTGTAGGGCTGTATGTCTGATCCATGAATTACCCTTTTATCATTCTCCTTTCTTAAGCCCTCTTTCCTTTATCCAGACTTTTTCTTCACATTCTCTCTTTCATGTTATTTTCTCCATTCTCCATTTTCGCCCCTTTCTCATTCTCCCGCTCTCCCTTTACCCCTTACTCCATTGACCCTATCAACCTCTCACTAGTGGCGAAATTCGGCAAAAGGTGTAGAAAAATGACGCCCTGTCACCAATATTCTGAAAAAAAAACCAACTGTTGAAAAACTATATTGCACAGCAAAATAAATTATATGTGTATAGCACGGCGGATCAAGCCATCGAAAAAAGTGGGTGTTCCCATTGGTTCCAAGTCATTTTTTGCCACTTTGTCAATTTTTTCCCACACCTATATTCTGCACGAAATTTTAAAAACATCCAGAAAAAAATGGCTTCCAACCCCGAAACCTTTGCTCCCTCTGGATCCGCCAATATATAGCGGAGGGATTGTTCATAATACACCTTATCTACACCTTTTCTTCTATAAAGAGGATTACAGTATCAATAATATTTTAATGCGATATCCTGTATCTCTGAAAAAATACCACAGATGTCCTAAAATAAACTAGAGTAATGACTGTCGGAAACGACAGTGATCCCCGCACCCCCTGTTTGACACAGAAAACAGCTATAGACTGTGAGTCTAATTTTTCTAAACATTTTTAAAATTAAACTATTGGCAGTCACTATTTTTACCAAAAGAATTAAAGAATATTTGGTTGTTAGGCAGAATTCCAAAAAATAAGTAGTCTTTGAGACTTCCAGGAATTTTACCAAACTTGGAATCGTGTATTTTGGAAAACAAATTGGTGAAATGTTTCTTCTAATTATAACAATTTTTTGAACTATGGTTTCAATGTAAAATTCGTAAAATTCCAAAAATTAGTTCAAAGACCACTATTTCAGGAAATTTACCAAATTTGGAATCAATTATTTTCGAAATCCAAGATCTTATCAATACAAATGCTAACAGTTTGGTTGCTAGGTAGAATTCCAAAAAATATGTGGTATTTGACACTTTCGGGAAATTTACCAAAATTGGAATCAACTATTTTTGAAATTCAATTGGTGAAAATGATTGCCCTAATGGAAAGAAACTCTAACAGCATGGTTGCTAGGTAGAATTCCAAAAAATAAGTGGTTTTTGAGACTTTCAGGAAATTTACCAAAACTGGAATCACATTTTCGAATTCTAAGATTTCAGAATTTTTATTTTTTCCCCAAATACTTGCCAAAATATAAGATTATATGCCAAAATGTCCAAAAATATCAGTCTTTGACATTTTCAGGAAATTTACCAAAGTTGGAATCGGAATCAAAATTCTGAAAGCTTATTGCGCATCTACAGACTATATGCAGCAATTCTGCAATAAAATTAAATCCATAAATCCAAAACTGTAGGATGAGTTTGCGTAACATGCCATATGTGTCAGAATCCACATTTTGTGGCCTTTGTCAAATCGACATCGTGGGGCCTCTTGTTTGCATCAAGATAAATATAAAAAAATCAGAAAGCTTATTGCGCATCTACAGACCATATGCAACAATTCTACAACAAAATTAAAACCCTAAATCCAAAAATGTAGGAGGAGTTCGCGTCGCATGCCACATGTGTCCAAATGGACTTCTTGGGGCCTCTTGTTTGCACCAAGACCAATATCAAAATTCCGAAAGCTTATTGCGCATCTGCACCATATATGCAACAGTTCTATAACAAAATTAAAACCATAAATCCAAAAATGTAGGAGGAGTTCGCGTCGCAAGGATGTGTGACGGACGAGCGATGCCAACGACAATATCCCGAACTTTCATTCGCAAGTGCGGGGATAATTACATATCTATCCCCAAAATAAAGAAGACAAAGAATCCATGCTCCAATCCTCCATTATACATGTGCAGGCCAATAACTCTATCAGGCGGATTAAAACAAAAACATCGTTCAGTGGTCTATAGCGGTATTTAAATGTTCAGCGGGGAACAAAGTAAACTTTTATCTAGAGCATATCGAAATATATTCAAGGATATGGTCAAATTAGGACCAATCTTAGTCATAATGGTCCATAGGTTAGTCCTACTGAAAAAGTATCCGGCATGTCATTATTTCATCAAAGATTGCAACCAGCAGTGCACATAGCTTACAATATAGCGTTCAACTCTGCGGAAAACACATTCATTCATAAAATTTTATGCTCTGAAACTACCTGAATCCATTCTTTGGATGTTTCCCTCCAAAAATTGTCCCAGGCAGGCCACCAGCGGGGGAGATAGTTTTTCTTTGACCCTATGGGGAAAGGCCGTTCAGATCTCTGAAACTACTACAGTATATCTGGTTATTTTCCTGTTGGCTTTTCTTCGCTATTTTGGTGTGAAACAGATAAGAAAAATATTCGCTGTGTTTATATTTCGCGTTTTACTGCTCTATCCAATGCATTATGGTGCAATATGAGAACCATACAGGCTTTCGAGAGCCTCTTGTTGTGTTTATGCAGACAATAATAAATCGATTGCTACATTATATTAGATACATTTGGAAACAAATACAAAAAAAAGGTTAGGGGAACTACCAAAACACGGCAATTCAGATGTAATACAAATTGAGGCAACATGACGAAGACAAAAAAATGTTAGACCATGGAAATTTATTCACACTGGAGAAGCTCTACTGCTAAATTACCTGTACGTGAACTTTAAAGTGCTTCTGAGTGAGTGCTCATGATTAAAATGATTTCAGATGTATCTTAATGTTTACTAAGTTTTCCGTTCCCTATTCGTGCGTTATACGATCGCTTTGTTGGCAATTTTTTGCGTTGTCGATCACATCTACGTTTTAATTTTTATGCCCCCAGATGGATGATCGGGGGCATATATTACTTTTGTCCTGCCTGCCTGCCTGCCTGCCTGCCTGCCTGCCTCTGTCTGTCTGTCTGTCTGTCTGTCTGTCTGTCTGTGCGTGCGTGCGTGAAACTTTAAACCTTGGCTATAACTTTTGTACTATATAAGGTAGACTTTCAATACTTTGCAGGTGTACAGGTCTGGTCAAGGGGAGCATAAATATGCAAAAAATAGGTCAGGTCAAAGCTCAAGGTCACATAGGTTAAAAAGGGGTGAAATTGACTGTTTTCATATACTTGACTGTGAATCCTCATTATTTATCCTATTGAGACGGGATTTGTTTCATGTTATTGCTAATGAAATTGCGCAACTGTAGTATGCAACAGATTTGAGGTAGCATTTACCGTTTTTGAGAAACAAGAGACCCAAGGGGGGGGGGGGGACAAACAGAAAAAAAACAATTATTTTTTAAATTTTTGTCAGATCTTGATGCAGTTTCTTATAGCGTGTTTACACAGATACTTTTAACAATTAAAACTGTTTCGATAAAGAACAGGCCCAAAGGGGCTTCATTTGTTTCAGAATAAAGGGGTTAGTGTGTTTTAATGGTATTAAACAACTTTTGAATTATGTAACATAGACTTTTAATACTTGGCAAGTGTAAAGGTCTTGTCAATATGAACTTAAATCTGCAAAAAATTGGGTCAAAGGTAAAGGTCACAGAGGTGATTGGGGGTAAAATTGGATATTTTCATATATTTTACTGTAGAATCTGGGGGCATATATAGTGTTTCACAAACACATCTGTTTCACAAACACATCTTGTTCATGTAAGAACTTATTTTATATTCAGATGCATACGTAGTAGCAATAATGTAAAGTTTATACTGTAAATGTGTGTTTGGAATAACTAAAAATTCATAAATACCGTTTCAATGGACCCTTTAAACAACTGTTGTTATCAATGTTTACATCCGCGTTGCTGATCGCGTCAGAGTTTACGATCTCATGTTTACAAGGCACGGATGGGAACCCGAATTTTACTACCAGGAAGTTAATTAATACAAAGTGACAGACTTTTTTTTTAAATGTCACTCCATGTTAAAGTAGTCAAAAGGCTAAAATATAACTAAAACCATATAAAAGTCTGCCTTTTCAGACATCAAATCGTGTTTATTGTTGTCAGCCGCTTCGGGGCGTTTCTAAAATCCGGACATATACAAGAAAAAACTAATTTACCAGTGTAATTCGAAAAAAGAAAAGGGTTTTTGACTGATAACTCTTATTTTATAAATTTATATGGAGTGACATTCTTTTATTTCTCGAACTACACTTATTAAGTGTGAATCACAGATTTCCGGAGCCCGGTTTTTAGGTTGAGAACATCGAGTCTCCCAGCCGTGCAAGGGTGTTAACTATCATCATTATCATCACCATAAACCGAGATTTCGTGATTATTATTTGATAATACCACTTGTAACATAAATTGCATTTTTTCCTTTGACGTTTTCGTGCATTAATAGACTTTAAATGTGTAAAGTTCTCGAAGTATGGTCTAATATGAGAAATCAGTGGTTGTACCATAAAATGGTACGACACGTGCTAATTCACATTCATTCTCAATGGAAGTAGGCGGAGCTTAACCTATGGTACAATATGAGAATTTTTATATTGTACCATTGTTGAAGCTCCTCCCTTTTTTTCAAATAAATCCACCCTCAATTTATTATGCAAATGAAATGAGTATTTTACACTTAAGTTCAACTACGACTCCTGATGACCTTATTGGCGAAATAAAACATTTGTCCTTGTAATCTCCGTGTTATTCTGTATATTTATCATAGCAACACAGGGCACATGCAATGGATGAGCATGATAATCTATTACCCAAATAAACTTCTGTGTTCAGGCTATCCCCCTCCCCCCAAAAATAACAACAACAAAAAATCCAATGATATTCATGACCCGAACTTGATTACCAATACACATATACAGTTTAAAAAGCAGACTGATTTCGCAAATATCATGTGGTTAGTTTACATTTTTTTCAATGGCATATTGTTACTAAGAGAAAAAAAAACACTGGAAGCTATCATACCAAAACTTTGGCTTCCTGTAAATGTTCGATTAAATCCTTATTTATCTGTATGGTGTACGTACAAACAATGCCTTGAATCGTCTGGATGAAAAGGGGGAGGTGTCTCTTTTATACACCTTGTTGAAAAGTTGACCGAGAAGCACATAGCCGCCTGGGAAATAAAAACAAATATTTGCTTACTATTGTGTATATGAATCGGGGGGGGGGGGTCCTCCGAAATAAACGATTATTTTAAAAGTCTAAGCAAGTCCATGTTAAATGACGAAGAACACATCCGGACGGATATCTTGAACGTCAAAAATGTAACAATTGGATATGGGAGATCGAAAAGAGACAGTATCACATTAAACTAAATAAATCCTGAAATTGACCCGATTAATCGTTGTCGCATACATCCAGTCATTTCCGTGTTCACTGTCTGTCTACCAAGTGCATTTTTTCACTCTTATTTTGCCGAGAACTTTAAAACTTGTATCCTCGCTGACATTTACTTGACAAAATTCAAACAAAATTACAAACCGACCGGAAAAGAAATGTCTCAGTGCTGCTTGCAATTAAATATCTGGTCGATTATTGAATTTCCTGGGATCACTATACCACGTGCCTTACAAACAAACTTGCATGAGTGCTTGATTTTGATTGGATGGGAGTTTGTTCCTAAATTTATCACTCATGAATATTTATGTTACAAAACATTTATACCACGTCCTTACTCTTGAATATATTTAAACAAACTCGCGCAGCTCGTTTGTTTAAATATATTAATTCGTAAGAAACGTGGTATAAATAATACTTGTATTTTTAATGATTTTTTTATCATATATTTCTTCATTATGTGCTTACCACATATTTTGAAAGGAAATCATTGCGATTACATATACAAAAAAATAAACCCGGTTACTAGCCCATGATTGTGGGAGGGGGCGGGCTGGATGGATGGAGGGGTGTCATTCTCGTTTCTCTCGCCCCATTGCTCTTTTCTCTCGTACTCACTTTCCTTTCTGAAGCCCCGTCTTCCCTGTCTCCCGACCCCTCCCCGGTCTCTCTTTCATTTCCTCTCTCCCTTCTCATTTTCTCGACCCCCTTGATATTTCTCCCGCACCTTTCTCCTTGCTCCGGTCCCTTTCTCCTTTCTCTCACCCCTTTCTCACGATATGAGGAATAAAATATTGAATTTTTATTTTTTTGCGAATTTTCCCTTTAAAGGGAAAGTTCACTCAAAAAATTAAATTTGATATGTTATTCAAACATGTATTTTAAAACGTTGTTGCCGTGACCCGTTTTCAGATCTTAAGTGGTTATTCTATAATTTGTGTTTTTGTATCAAAATTTTAACAAGCAGGGGGCTGCCATATTGACTTCTTCCAGTACCTTATACAAGGCTTCCGGTAACTTATATAATATTATTTGATTGGTCAATACTCGATATCCATATACCATATAGGAAAAATAAACTACAATGTACGCTATCAATTTACGATCAAAACATGAACATGAAGTTAGGGAAAAAACTATTAATTGTCCGAATTCCGAGTTTCTATTAGTAATAAAAAGAAAATGTTAAAGAAAATAACCCTTTTTCAAAAGAATGTAAATTTCGTGCATACCTTTATTTTACTCCTTTCAAAAACGAATGTGCACACGTGCGGATATTTTTCACGGTTAAGAAATTCTGCACTTACACTTCGTTGTTGACAAAACTTAATCCTCTGTAACATGTTACCTTGTTAATTGTAATTGTTTATTGTCATTAATTAAAACCCCAGGTGGCCCGTGTGACACAGGTGAATTATTTGTTGAGGTGAATTTTTTGTTCAGGTGGTCACCTGTGACACGCACGCCACAGAACTTATTGCGTGTTTATTATGTATGAATATATGCTTGTAAACAAGTCAATTAATCATTTATTCCACAGTCGGAATAATGCTTGTGATGCAGTTGCGATTTTCATTCAGAAAAAAAATATGTGTATCCAGATATATTGTAACTTTCAAAGTATATTTTTTTCCATTAAAAATCTATAAATATTTCATTTTCAAGTACAATTCATAACGATGTGTGAAATTACAGAATACAGAATTCCCCCAAGTTTTGTTTTGCAACAAAAAGAGGGGCTTACGCACCCCTCACCCCACCCCCGAAATCCGCCATTCTGATTCATAGCTTGTCGAATTGGTCAAATACAAACTACATTACAAAAAGCATTTTGAGCGTTTTATGGGCTGAATATAGGATGGACTTGTATGTTTACTAATCTGCAAGGAATTATAATAATATTCATTGTGTGTTGATGTCAGAGAGTGTACAAATTTAGTCAATTTATCTCGACAACATTACAACTTTGGATATTGAACTCATAATACATTTTTTTACTATTGACCGATTCAAACCAGTGAATATGCTCAAATATACCAGACTTCAAAACAAAACAAAAATACTAAATGGCTAAATACACAACGCTTGCTGTACGGTGCGAGTTTGTCGTTCCCGACAAGAAGGCGGTTGGCCTTTGCTTAACCCAAGAAGCTTCAATCTTGGACAACAAGCATAGAGGTCTCAATGTTTGTTCTTTTTTTTCTGTTTGAAAGTTAAAAGTCTGAAGAACCTTTTTTTCATACAAAAGATACTGTCCTAGTCAGCGAGGTTAAAAAACTGGAGTTTTTATTATGCTGATGTGCGTGATTAGGATTATGTGTCTTGTGCTTTTTTACTAATATGGAACTTCTTCATATTGTCCCGACTCAACACGTATTCTGATGAGACTTATGTGCTAGGCCCCTTATGCACTTAGGCATGCACGTGTCCTCATATTTCCACTAACTGCTATGTACGCAATCATATAATGGATCAAAACGTGTATGAAAAGGAAAAATTCTTCAGTCTTAGAAAAAAAAACGTTTACCACAAGTAATAAGTAAACAAATAACAAACCAAGAAATCTTTAAAAACAATTAGAGACATATTTGCCACACACGTGTCTTTTTTATTTTTATTTTTTTTATTTTTTTTTTCAGTTATTTTTTTTTTCAATCGCTGAACTTTGTACGGTACACTTCATGTACAACATAATCCTTAGTCACCTGGTAACGATGGTTATTGTGGTTTGTTTATTCTCACCAAAACTTTACCTCACCTTCGCGCCTGTACACGTATTAAAGGTAATCATAAAATTTACCGCACGTGACTTTAAGATATTTACAAGTTATAGAAGCAAAAGGTGTTATTATCATAAAACGGTGCTTTGTTTGCATTATAGTCTGAAAAGGGTGTTTTTGAAAAGTAAAACCAAACTAATATGAATTTAACAACGTTAATTTATTATTCATTTATACTGTATAATTATGTATTTCACAGAAAAAATATTGCGAAAATTTTGCCGATTTCCGATCAATATATCAGCTTTTGTAATTAAAAACCTTTGCGCTCAAGTCCCGGCTGTAAGCTTGAGATCCGACATCAATGTCTTGTAGTATCATATTTTCTGTTCTATCCGCTTTCAAATGCATCAAGAATACATCAAGCATTTTTTTAACTAACTTGTTTCAAACCTATATAAGGCAAGAGTGTAACAGTGTATTTATTTCACGACAAATAATCTTTCCGGAATACTTTATTTAAGCCGCCAGTATGTTACGGAATAAAGTACACTAGTATATCACCAACATAATAAAATGGAAGGAATGCACTTGGACTTGCTTACACAAGTTCCCCTTATTTCTGACAGAGACATATAAAATGGTTTTATATGTCTCTGCTTCTGATAAGACTGACACATAGTCAAGAAACAGGATTTTTAACATAAATGGAATAAAAGGTCAATTTATTAACCCGAATACATATATCTTTATTATCAATAAACACAATTTCAATCTGGGACTAGTTAAATGTAGATTAAATTTTAGCTTCAATGGACAGTAGATCCAAGAAAGTAGGATAAATTCCTTGTTTTGTTGAACAAAATGTGTCAGTTTGTTCCTTGTATATTTTCTTAATATCCTCTTTATTCCGTATAATTACTGAGATGAAATCTTGAATTTGAATTTTGAAATTGTACCCGGATAAAAACTTCAAGTGGGGAATTCTTTATATTTTATTTTCATACCTATTTGATCACCCCAAACTGATAAAATACATGTATAGTAAGGCGTAATTTTGTACTTTGTGTAAGCCGACAGCTCTACCCCGGGGAGAGTGCCGGACACGTGCGTATATTGAGACGACAGTGAAATATACACAGACGGAATGTTTTACGACTGTTACAATATACAATCACCTCATGCAGGTAGTCACACAAATTAAAAAATATATATACATATTCACATCTCTCGGAAATTACGGTAACGGAGATGGTTTAGAAATACAATTTTATAAATATTATTCTGCTTGCACGATTTAGTTATTCTTTTTTGTTTAGGGAAGAATTCCTTTGAATCCTAGATTAATTTCATAAAAATGATGAAAATAAAGAAAAAAACTAAAAGCAGATATCATGAGATTATTTTCAGTATTTTTATGTCCTTATTAATATGAGAACGAAAATAATAAAACGATCACCTATTCAGATGCTAAAAAAAGCAAAATATTTCGTTGATTTTAAATTATCACACAGGTAGGTGATTTTTGAAAAATCAGAAAACCTGACCAGTACAAGGAAACTGTAATTCGAAAGTGTATTTATAAATTCCGCATGGTAACACAATGTTATTTTTATAATAATTGTACGTGTCACTTTTCCGCAGTATACATGTACAGCGGTAATTAGATGTTGTGATATCGATTGTGTCGCCACCTATGTATACATGGCGGACCCCCAGTAGTAATTTCTTGACATTTCTAAGTTCGTTTTTTACTTTATAGATAAAGATATAATTTTTTTGTCGATGTATCATCGATGTTTGACATGTAAATAACAGAATATCAAATTTTGATTTTTGACTGAACTTCCCCTTTAAGGTTGATTTCTATGACAGTAGATCTTTCATCACTATTTGATTGACAATACTGTAGCTCCGCCTCCAAGTCCCGTGACAGGCATAGTACATTGTTGTAGGTATACTATGCCAAAATAGTATATTAGACACTATTAAAGCAGTTTCTTACAGGAAGCATAATAATAATGTGTAATAAAGAAAATGAATTATAATAGAAATAATAATAGACAGTAAGAATAAAAATCATACAAAAAGGAAACAAATGATAATGACTAATCTGTCTCCAAAAATCAGATACTATAGTGTAAATAAAGAGATATATTATCATGTTAAACTTGCGTAAAATTCCGGCTTTCCTCTCGTGTGGACCCTGTAATTTTTTTTCTTCCTCGACTGGTATTTTCGTTAATAAATACCCCCAAATATGATATATCTGTTGTTATTCCATTCGAATCGGGGAAATGAACTTACATTATTGTCCCTTTACCAAAACCCAAAACAACACTTGTTCACCGAAAAGGTTAGCTTATTGATATAAAGACAAATTAATACATTGTGAGAATTAAGATATTCGGTATTTATTCACAGTTGTGATATTCGGCATTTATTCACAGTTGTATCCATTGAGACTCGCAACCTATTAATAATTCCTTTTCCCTTTCAGGATACCCGTTTCACCAAGCAAGAGAGAACAAAGTTATGACAGCCGAGTGGAGGAAAGTTTCAGTAATTTTGACAGGATAAGTCGTGGTGACGACGATGAAGTGACACAAACGACCAAGCTAACGAAACTGACATGGATGTTCTTGATTTTCAAGAAACAGCGACACCTCTAATGTCTGTTGTTACAACAGACAGCAAATATGACCAGAACAAAACACTGCGAGGATACAAAGACCAGCTTTGTGAACAGAACAGATCTACTTATTACTGCATCAAAGATATAGGTGGGACTTAAATACAATTCACAGTCGAGTTAACCAGTACCTCGGTGCTGGTCTGAAAGACCGATTTCATTTTGAAACTTTCAGTTTATCACTTTTTGAAAAGTACAGTGAAATGATTTTTATGTGAAGTCGGCATATATACATGATAACAAAGTAACATGAGCTCTTCAACCGACTACGACAAAAAAAATAATGTACAAGCATGCAAACTGTAATAAATAATGTTCTCTGAAACAAACAAATGAAAATAAGCACTGATTTTGAATTAGCATGCAGGAAAAGTATTAAAACTGACTAAAATAATGCTAATCATGTTCTGATCTCCACCATCATGGTGTAATTGTTTAGAATTAGTAATGGTAGATAACTAAAGTAACAAAAAAAGAACATATATGAAAAGCTTTAGAACAGCCGAGTGAACAATACCTGGAGAATAAAGTTAAGATAAACTTAAGGAGATTCGCGCCTCACGTTTTTGGATTTCTGTCAGGTTTTCGGAATCCTCGGGTTTTATCCATTTAAAGGCATTCTAATTTTTTGCCCATCGACCCCAATATTTTTTCCATAATTT
Organism: Modiolus philippinarum; assembly: GCA_002080025.1. Classification (NCBI taxonomy): domain Eukaryota; kingdom Metazoa; phylum Mollusca; class Bivalvia; order Mytilida; family Modiolidae; genus Modiolus; species Modiolus philippinarum. Next base: position 14,826 of record MJUU01023405.1, read on the forward strand.
CATTTGATATATCTTTGTGAGCATTCTGTAAAAAATTCATTGAGTTATATTTATTCTGTAACATTAATTCGTGATCAAACCTTGTTAATGTTAATACTATGAAAAACCAGAAGAGTTCAGTTTCCCGCCAAAGTTCAATCGCTTAAATCTCGAAAACGAGATCATCAACCTGTCATTTTTTTTACTTAAATTACTTTTTTTTAATTTCTAACATAAAATCATATTTATTTTAAATCCTGTTTATTTTCAAATGGAGTAGAGAACCCCAGGTAGATATTGTTGGATCCTGCTTAACTTCCCGGAGCACATGATTGATGTCCCTATTCACTTTAGTTTTGTGGCGTTCTTGATTTTTTTTGTCAGTTTACTTGTAAAGTCCTTGCGGTGCGTTACATCCATCTGAATTGCTATGTTTTTGGATTTCCGATTCTAGTTTGTCTTTTTCCTACATGTTTGCTTCGGTATTCGTTTGCCGAGGTACTATTTTTATTTTTCGATGATGTCATGGTGACGGCCATAGAAAGTTTTAAAGGACGAAAGCATTATAAATGCATAAACTGTATGTTCACAATATCGAACCAACCGTGAAAGGACAATTACGTTTACTCCATAAGCTAGAGTTGGTGTATCGCTGCTAAGCAAGGGAGAAGTTAAAGTTAACACGTTTGCCATGCATGTCCATGTTTGTCAATGTGCAATAAAAAAGCAGGCGTAGGCTTATTTCTATCATATTGAGATATATCTTGGGTAAATATTGATTAGTATAAGAAAATACATCGTTAAAGTAGAGGAAGACCGGAATAGATATTTTATTTGTGTATAAAAACTTAGCTTAGGAAAATTTTAGCTGAAAGCATTGCGCCTCTAGTTCCATTGTCTGTTGAAAAAAACGCGGCTTCAAAATTCGACAAAAATGTTGTCATAAAAGATTTTACCATTTATTACAACATTGCCAGTATGTACATGTTGTTTTATTCAACCATAAAGCTAGTGTAATTATGATAAATTACTAAATAGCGAAGTCACTGTGAATTTATTTTCTGCATATGCAATATCATTTTNTAATATTCCACGTAAAATCCCGGAATAGACGGTTATTACTTTTGACAAGATAATTTTACTGAAAATAACAGTAAAAGAATTGTTTTTTTTCAATAAAAATAATTCCCCTTTCAGAAAAGGACAATCGCTGAATTGTGCAAATATCCTTCATCTGTTGGAATTCCCGGTGAAATTACTAAAATGTCTTTAGTGAATCAATCTTTTTGTTTATCTTTTTTCTTAATAGATAATCATCTATCTATTTTATTTTCTTAATTTATTTTTTGTTAAACACTTATATATCTTGGGATACTTTTCTTATTCATGTTATTTATATAAGCAAGCCGCAATACATAAAAAGGGGAGTCAAAATATCGGTCTTTTGTATTGATGAATTGCTTTCTACACAGTAACTGTTGAAAAATAATTTCATTGGCGTATCCGGAGGGAGGATTCAAGAAATTTGAACCCCTTATACC
>MJUU01023405.1:25529-40682 GCA_002080025.1 Modiolus philippinarum
ATGAAACATAATTCTCTTGTAATGTGTGGTTGTTGAAAAATGGACTTAAAGACAATACTTTACCAGTCAATGAAGCATGAAGTGTAGGTCAAAGAGTCAAATTACCTAATGAAACAATGTAGTACTATAAAAGATCTACCAAGGGGCCTACTATCACTGTTCTACCTCTTACAGTTTCTGAGACATGTAATTAAACACAAATCTCAACAGCACGTAGGGACGCACAGACGGAAGGACGGACAAGTGTAATAGGAAAAATGAAAGGGTATGGAGTGAATGTACATGTGACAAAAACGCACATGATACATTCCTGTCTACATCTTGATGTCGCCTGAGGGTCTTCAACTAGAGGTGAACAATATTAACCCCCTCAAGCGAGATCAAGAAGGCCCCTGGCGTGCACTTAAGCGGTATTCTTGACAAAAATTATATCAAGGGTACTCCCTTGCTCCCTACCCGCCGACATGGAGTGCCAGTTTGGGCGATGCTCAGGGTTATCCAGCTGAAAGCAGCAGGGTTACAAGAACACTATATGTCCAAGGTATTTGATTGCTTTTTGAGGATTTCAGAGTATTTTCCGAAATTGAAACCATCATTTTGTTCTTAGTGTTCAGAATTCAGGCTTTCAGGAAATTTGACAAGTTGGAACCGGAATTTATCTTACTGTATATTCATGGTATTATGATAACAATTTATCCATGCATATGCATGCACCATTGGTGGAAGGTCACAATCGTTGCAAAAGTGGATCTCCCTGACCTACATTTTCCGTATGGTGGGCATTCGATTTCCCATCTTAGTCAACGTACACAGAAAGATCCATGCAATATTATATCACTGACCTATTCTCTCCCAATGGTCAGCTAACGTTCAAATTTACATCGGAGTGTATATCTCATTTTGGTTACTATGTATGGTAGGATCAAGTACCATTGCATGCGCATGCATAATTATTTTGAAGTCAACATACAGGCAAAATAAGGACAATGCGACCTATATTTTCTGCGTGATTGACTTGCATTCAAGATGACTTCTAAAAATTTATCTCAGTTATTGTACATGCTTCATTGGTGTTAGGTCAGCACCCAGATAAAATTAGGTCATTTTGACCTACATTTTTTGCATGATTTCCTTAAATTCAAGTTTACATCAGATTTCAGATTTCAGTAAATGTAAATGAAAGGATCATCTAATCTTGCGTATGTATGCACCATTTAAGATAAAGGTCAGCATTCATACAAAATTAGGTCACATTAACCTACATTTTCTGTATGCTCTATTTCCATTTGAGTTGAAGTCTGAATTCATAGCACAGTTACTGGACATGTCTGATTATCTAAACTTGTATGCATGCATACCCAACCTAAGGTCAGTTAATGTGACCAACTGTCACAACAAGGCGAGGTTTATTATCGTTTATTACATATTTTTCAATGGGCCAGCTTAGGACTATTGTGACCTTGCTTGATTCAAATTAGTTCAAATTGGTCCAGGGTTTTCATGGTGGTGCAGAAAAATTCATGGCAAAATCTAAACCCTAGTCTGTCAAGCTAAAATAACTTAAAATCAGTGAACAGACGGTTCTGAAAAAGGATGCAACAATACATAGCTTTTCATAAAATTAACACACATACACTCATATCCCTCCAAACACACACTCATAGACTGTAAATACCACCCTTACAAACAATAGGGACAGAGTTATAATATATCTGCCAACTATTGGTAAAAATTATGCATGATTTATATGTAACATATAAAACATTACATTTTACTCTCAGCCTCAATAGTGAAAATATTCAGGATTTATCCTCAGTCCAATGCTTTCAGAATTATGAAGACTGATATCTGATTGAATTGAAAGGTCATCCAACTATACTAGTCATAGATCTTATTTTGATAACACTGGTATCAAATATCAATATGGTAGATAATATTCACAAACTAATTGGAGATTACTGTTTTATTAACCAAAGAGAACAATGATTGATTAACAATATATAAACTATGGAACTTGTAACACTATGATGGCTGTAACAAAATTACATGTATCTGATCTATTATAAAACTACAATAAAATCAGCATTTATATACAATTATTGCTATTGTTGAGCAAATGGATTCAGATCTGGAGATAAGAGAATCATCGATAAAGTCAAGTTGTACACACTTTATTTATCATGAGATGCAGATCTATGTAAGAAATTGAATGCGAACAATTTTGTAGCACTTCCATCATTACTTGATGGGTAGGCACGTATAATTTTAGGGCAAATTAAAATCAAATATCTTTCTCTTCTGTACTGCTCAAATAAATTAGTTTAAAAAAAGAGAAGTTATAAATAAATTAATTTTATATGGATTTAATATGAATCTGTACCTATATGGACAGTAAGTGAACTTAGGTACTCCTGGGGAATCAAGTAATCAATAACTTTTAAATAGAGTAATTTTAGAAAATGTTCATATCACATGGTAGTCAAATAAGGAAGAATGGTGTCTGATAATCATCAATATATCATTGAAAAATACATCTCATAATTCAATAAGGCATCAATATAAACCACCATTAAAAACAGGTAATGAAAAACTAAAGAGATTTCATAAAAAAAATTATCTCATAATCACTTTGTAAAGGAAAATCTCCCGGAAAATCTATCTATGATGATATATGAGTCTCCTCTATTGCTTTGCCTGATTTTTTAATGATCACAAAACACTTAATTCCTAGTAATCTGGAACAAAATTTAAAATATTATTTTTTTTATAAAGGACAAATTTCATTCCATTAAATATTACTTTCAACTTTATATATAGAATAAAGTCATTAACAAAAAATCAGATAGCCTATTTTAATTCCCTGTCTTTATGGTACTCTAAAGAGTTCTTCACTGAATATTTTTAAGGCAAAATTCTCATTTCCTCAAACATGTCAATTTAAAATCCTTGATATTATCTTTTTTTTATAATAAAGCTCATAGGTCTTTTTTTAAAGTGAATCTTTTTATTTATTGAAATATGTTATTCATAAAAAATATGCAAGACATCAATTGGTCAATTTCACAACCATAAATGACCTGAGGAATAAACTATATTATGAGGTTCTTGAACCATCATTGTTTGTGATTCTGTTTCTTCTCTGATCTATTGACACTTGTTAGAATAACTTTAGTTAATTTTAAACTTCTGTCCCTGTATATATGCAAGAGATATTGAACAAATCTCATGATCAACACAAAAAAATCAAACAAATCCATAATAATTAAGAAATAATTCATTGTAGGTATTTGGTTATGGGCTGGGCCTTTATATTCTAAATTAACCCAGAGTTAAATGACAATTACCATATACCTGCCATGAATTATTTCCATTCTTATATGACAGAAAATGGAATTTTCCATTCTGAAGCGACCTAAGGGAAGGCAGATTTCTCCATTAAAATCCATAATAATTAAGAAATAATTCATGGCAGGTTTATGGTAATTGGAAATTTAACCATGGGCAGGGCCTTTATATTCAAATTTAACCCAGAGCATTAGCGAGGGGTTAAACTTAAGAATATAAAGGCCAAGCCCATGGTTAAATGACAATAACCATATACCTGCCATGAATTATTTCGATTCTAATATGACAGAAAATGGAATTTTCCATTCTGAAGCAACCTAAGAGAGAGCAGATTTCTCTCCTCCATTGATGTCTGTGTCTATGACGTCACAATACACAATCTAACGTTTTCAAACAAATGCGAGTTCAAAGTTCAAATCAAAAGCAAAACAATACACATTTATGTGTGACAGTGTCTGAATGATTTTGTTTAAAAACTATTCTTAACCTTTATTTCCTTCAGAAACTAAAACCAAATATAAAGGCTGGGCCATAGTTAAATTTCCAATAACCATATACCTGCCATGAATTATTTCTTAATTAATAAACAATAGCATATGTCCTCCACATAAAAAACTAGAGGCTCCCAGGAGCCTGTATAGCTCACCTGTATATAGCAGTGGTACATCCATGCAATAACATTGATTTTTAAATACATTTCCTATGAGGTCTAAAGTCAATCAATGGGACTACTGGCAGTTATCTTGGATTATGCAGGGACGTGTCAGACAGATTTTTTACTTAACACCACCCAGGGACTATTATGACAAAGTTTGGTTGCAATTGGCTAATTTGTTTCAGAGGAGTTGATTGTTGAATGCATTTGCCATAGGGTCTAATGTTAATCAATGGTCCCCATTGCCGGCCATCTTAGATTACGCACCGACATCTCAGATACAATTTTCAGCTAAAAATTGAGGTACTTTGTTAAAGTGCGATTTTGGTCCCCCTAAGGCGCCTTATAGCTTGGAAACGGTAAGAGCTATGCAAAATCCGTTGATATACTACCAAAAGCTCATGTCAAGAGGAATCCAAAGAAAGAAACCCCATCAAAATCCGATGAAAAATAAAAAATTGAGGTACTTTGTAAAAGTGTGACTTTGGCCCCCTTAGGCCCCTTATAACTCGGAAACGGTAAGAGCTACGCAAAATCCGTCGACACACCACCGAAAGCTCATGTCAAGACAAATCTAAAGAAAGAAACCCAATCAAAATCCGATGAAAAATAAAATTTGAGGTACTTTGAAAAAGTGCGATTTTGGCCCCGTTTGACCCCTTATAGCTCAGAAAGGGAAAGAGTTATCCAAAATCTGATAGTTGTGCACCATGTTTATTTTTCATAAGGAATCCAATGAAAAAAACTGCATCAAAATCCGACTAGAAAAAAAAATAATTTAAAATTTCCCATAGGGTTCAATATTAATCAATGGGTCCCACTGGCGGCCATCTTGGATTATGCACGGACATGTCGGACACAATTTTTCATTTAAACCACCCAAGGACTATTGTGACAAAATTTGGTTGCAATTGGCCCAGTGGTTTCAGAGGAGTTGATCTTTAACGACAGACGGACGGACGACGACGACGGACGCCAAGCGATGGCAATAGCTCACATGACCTTTTAGGTCAGGTGAGCTAAAAATCACACCTGTGGATAAACCTTACTTGGGACAGACAAACAAATGGACAGACCAGAACACCATATACTTCCTACTTTCATAGGAAGGGCATAAAAAACGAGCAAAACATATACTTGTACATATCATATACAATTCTTAAATATTATATATATACATTGAATTGTGATAACATTATCAATCCTTCTCTGGTTAACATATACATTCATGTATATTATAATTGTTTTTGTGATCATGTCCTCCTATTAAGCCAGTTGAATGGTCAATAAAAATATTCTTCATTTTGTACATACAATAACAAACTTTCATAGCACCAAATAATACCGGTACACTGCACACTGACTAATATATACTTTTTCTACAAACTGGGTCCATAAGTCCTGTTCAGTTTGAACCTTTTGGGTACAAAAATAGTACCCAGAAATTGTGAGCTTTACAAAAACATGAGGTTTCAAACCAAAATTTTAACTTCATAATCTCAAGATGTCATAGACTGGCAGGAAACAGTTTCATATTGTAATTCAATTGTGATTTTTTGGTATCGTGTATCAAGACTTTAAGACCCTTTTACTGGTAAGCAACAAACATAAACAACAAAAATACAATTATCTTGTAAAATAAAGAAATCATAACAATCATAACAAAATAAAACATAAAAATTACATAACAAAACATTGGTGTAAAATATAAATATGTTAAAAACATAATGCTATGTATAAAACAAAATAGGGTTATTTTTTTATATATATAATGTTTTTATCTTTGCATTGTAATGAGATAAGATCTACTTTTCTAACATCCCATATTCTAGCTAGATTGGTATCTGTTTGTGACTTTGTAAGTAACTGAATACCAAAGTTACTGTAAATTTAGTTTTTGCAGATGGTCAGGTGACAAAAATACTCCGCAAAAATATGCAAGCTGAAAGTGAATGAACATTTGAATGCTATAGTTTTGTATTTTACGTGGTTGTTTTCCAATGACGTATAAAATTGTTTGTTTACTGCAGTAAGACAATATGTGATATGTTAATCTGTGTACCGGTATTACGGATTTTCTGATCCTCAAAATCATAGCAAATGAACAGATCTGACAAAAGTTTAGATTTATTATGATCCTGACAATTACTGTTACTGCTGCAAAAGGTAAGGTTTCAACTGGTTTTGAAATATGGTTGCAGAAGGAAATCAGTCATTTTAAATATTATAACCCTTCAGGCTTTTAAATATTTTTACAGTTGCACATATGAAGAAAATTATTGTTTTGTCAATATATAAAATGAGTTTAACCTCACATCATTTTTTGCACCTGTCCCAAGTCAGGAATATGTTGGTCATTAGCTTGTCCTTGTCTTCTGATAAAATTTTAGTTTCTTGATATTACGGTTATTGGATGTGGTTTGTTTCTACTGATTTTTCTCTTTTTTTGGGCAATTTAGGGCTTGCTATATGGTATGAGGTTACTCACTGTGTTGAAGACCGTACGGTGACCCCTAGATGCTATGTTTTGGGTCATTTTAACCTTGAGACGGGATGTTGTCTCCTTGACATTTACCCATTTCCTTTCTTTTTCATAGTATTTTACAGTTTACATCTACATGTATCTTCATAGTGACAAAAGTATATCTATAATACAGGATTTTTGAGTTGTGTTCACTCTAGAAACAAATCTATTATTATATAAAAAAAAATCATACATCAATACCTTGAGAGGGAATCACTAATTAATGAACACTGTTGAGCTAAGGGTGATTTAATTTTAATCAGTTTGTAGTGCTTCAGGTAGACTGGCTAGCCTGTCTCAAAATCTAATCGAATGTAGAGCGTGGGTACGAGCCAGGGGACAGAACTCGTCAGTTTATGCTTCAGGTTGATTGGTTTTTATCAATTAAAATTTATTTAAATATACATGTAATTGTCATGATGGACAAATTATTAGTACACTTCAATTTCATAAATAGTTTGTTTTATATGGGGGTACATATTTATTTCAATAGATCAGGAATCCAGCTATATGAAATGATTTTGTTAACCTTAACAAAGGGAACTATAAATGTCAAACTTTCAATAAATTATTATAAAATAAGGCCAATAAACCTTTATATACATGTAAACACTAAAACTATAAAACAAAAAATATCTAAAAATACAATTACACATTACAAACCACTGGCTGACATGTACTAAGGACATGTTTAAATGAGACTTCTTTTGATAAAAATAAATTACTTAAAAATTCCCACACGTTTATTTGATTGTATCTTTTTTTCCAAGTCTTAATTAAAACTTTGTTTGATCCTTCATGTCAAGAATCATTTTGATTTTAAATATAAAATGACACTGTAGACAATATCACTGACATAAAGACATTTAATTGTTAGAGTGACAATATTTAGCAATCATCTTTTTATAAGGAACTGTAAATCATTTAAACACCTAATATTCCCATGCGTAGGGAGCTTGCCATTGTTTTTTTTTTTTCAATTCAAAATTTGGCTAACTTGGTTTTTTTGTTGCTTTAGCTGATTTTTTTTTATTTAACACTGCTGCCATTAACAGCAAACAATGCTATTTTAGAAAAAGGAATTAATTTTAAAAAGTCAGAAAAATATAAAAAATAAATTCTTTCTGACCAAAAATTAATTAATTACATACCCTGGAATGACATTTCACTTCAAATATCTTCCAGTTGGAGCAAAGCCAGAGAGTAGTACTAGGACTGGTACTATCAAGAAGTTGTTAGTACCAAATTAAATGAATAGTAACAGGCCTTTGCTTTTCTTCATTAATGGTAACAGTCCTTATAAACATTTCTAGTATAGCTTTAAAATCACTAAATGGTTCCTACTACATGTTCATGATCTTTTTGAACAATATATACTTCAGTTATGAAAATGATACGGAACATGCACATAAAATGGAATACAAACTAAAAAATCCAACCTTCAAGACTTTTTATAAATTTAGCCAAATGACTAAAAAAAATTATAAATATGGAATTATTTGATGACATGATTGAACTGTGTATCTTTTCCTTCTTCATCACTTGACGTATCACCTTTAGTATGTACTTCCTCATACTTCATCGCCAGAACATTTTTTGTTACATTGTCGGGATAGGTGTCATCAAGTATATCCATCTCTGTCTCGGTCTTCTTCAGTCTTCTCTTCCTGATGTAATGAATTAACATTGCGACAACCATTGGAATGGGTGTGAAGATAGAACTAGTAATAGGCGGTGTTATACTTATATCTGAGTCTGGCGCTGGCAGTGATACTTTTAACAAGACAATGGCAATTCCAGTATTTTGTATTCCTGTTTCAATGGCGATTGTTAGAATGTTTTTTGGTGTTTGTCTGGTAATAAAAGCAACCAATGCACCAAAAGCAAATCCTAAATAAGGTGCAAGGGCTCCTGATATTAATACAATTGGAGTGAGTAGTTTAAAGATGTATAAATTTGCATACACTCCAACAGTGAATACAAAGATGAGGAATATAGCTGTAAGATATGGCACACACTTGAGAATTCTCTCTGCCCATACTGGTTTTTTCTTTTGTATTAGGATTCCAATCCCAACTGGAATGAGAAGACCCACAAGCGACATTATAATGTTCTGATATGGAATTTCGACAGTATCGGCCTTTACATAGATGTAATTGATCCCAAGGCTGTACAACCACATAGGAATAAAACCTGAAATGAGAATAACAATCATGAAAACTCAAACACTGTACATATATATCATCTTGAGATGAATTATAAGTGATTCCTATTTTAGTTAGTTGATGAACGGACAGATGGACACCATGATCTGTACATTCCCTCTGGTAAAGCGGGGGGCATAAAAATGTTATGTGTGGAGTTCTGTTCTTAAGCAGACCATGAATATTTTAATGTTCTTTGTATTTCTTTTTATTAATTCTAATTCATACTTTGTGATTTACCTTCATTGAAGGGTTGCATTTGAATACCCTTAATTATCATTTCTAAAATGCCGAATCTGACATATTAATGTAACAAAATATTCATAGATACAGTAAATGTTGTATACCTAAGCTTGTAACAGTGCTGACGAATGTCATTGTTACACTTAGTGAGACATCACCATCCAGTAAATGAGTGTATATGTTACTTGCAGCTCCACCTGGTGAACAACCCATAGCAAACAAACCAAAAGCTAAAGGAGCATCAAGTTTAAAGGCTATTCCTAGGCCAAATGCAATCTGAAAAACAAAAACAGAAAGGTTAGATGTGGTTCAAAAGACAGTGAAAGTGAACAATGTGACAGAACATCTATGATAAAGGTCAGAATATGCAAACTATTTTTTAATTGTACATGTTGTATGTTGCATGTAATGTACATATACTGGTATATCAGTTTTGCTTGGTTGAGTCTGACCCTCAGACAATATTTGAAATCTAAACTCTCAAGTATTGTGTTTTTACATTTTGTGCTCTTTTTGTGTAATGCTTCTTTCTGTTCTTTTTTGTTTTGTTTTTTTTGCTTTATGAAATATTCTGTAATATATTCAATATTATTTCTTCTTCTTATTTATAAGTTGATAACATAGAAAGCAGCCATCAGCTTCAAAACTCACCTCGTTGTTTAGCATTGATGCTATTCCTTCCATAGGTGTTATTGCCAAAAATATACACTGAAAAAGTTTTACAAATAGATGGCATTAACAAATTTCTTGATCTTTATTTTATTTTGTCGCATGTATATCATGTCAGTAAATGGGAATGGATTTTAACCATTCATCCTAAGAGAGTAGTTCATGCCTAAAATGAAGATCAGACAGCATTAGAATCATGCATTGCAGTTGTCATCCCACGATGCATCCATGAATACCATTAAGGTTCATGTGGTACATATCAGTAAGCAGGGAAAACTTTAACCATTAATCAACCCATCAAAATTACTCATGCATAAAATATAAGTCAAAGACAGCATGCTGCATCACTAGCATGCATTGCAACTGTCATACCAAAATGAATAATCCATACCAATATGTTTAATGCTAGCTTTGTCAGTGAAAGCGGGAATGGACTTCACCCGTTCTTTTTACACTATTGCTTATCTGTAAAATGTAGGTCACAGACAGCATTAGAAGCATGTAAGCAGAACTTTGTCAACCAAAGATGCATCACACATACAAATATGGTTGATGTAGGACATGTCACTAAGAGGGTATTTCAACCATTCTAACTTACCAAGACACTTGTGCTTAAAATGTAAGTCACAAGACAGCATCTAAAGCATGCATTGCAGATGTCATCCACTGAACATGCTGAAGATGCATCATGCATACCAATTATTGTTGGTGTGAAATATGTGAATAAGCTGGAATGGACTTTTACCATTCTACTTAACAAAGTTTCGCAAGCCTAAAATGTAAGTCACAGATGATCAACATCATCTGAAGCATGCATTCAATTGCAGCTGTCATCCAAATATGTATCATACATGTACAACCAATGTACATTGTACAAACCAATATGGTTTATGTAGGACATGTCATTAAGCAGGTATTGACTTTAACCATTCTAACTAACCAGAAGCTGAGGATGCTAGAGATATCATATAGGCTNNNTAACATTTTGATAAAATTGTCTTTTGTACAGAGAGAGTTTTGGCCCAAACACAAAATTTCACTTAGACATTCTAACTACAAATTAGGACTAATATTTACCAGAGGCATTAAAATAAACTGTGATGCAAGTCCAGTTAGAGGAGCTATTGGCTTCTTTAATGTTGCTTTGACCACAGTAAGATCTGTCTTACATCCCATGGCAACATTAGCTAGACATACAAGAATAATGATAGCCACTGTAAAAGCTGTGTCAATTGGTCTAGCCTCTCTGGTTACAACCACATAAAATAGTTCTGTGTACTCGTACCACATTGGGTTATCTCCCCTCACAGTTCCATTCAGGGATTGATTAACTAATATTTTAATACTGGTTCCACCAAGGAATTGTCCATAAACTCTAATTGTTATATTGCTAACCGCATTTTCTTGAAAAATTAATTGTTCATTTGTATTGACAGTTGCAATTTCTGGATTTAGTGATACATATCTAAGTGCTAATGAACCATGCTGGTGTGACGGATCCGTTTGTAGTGTAATATTGAATACGAAATCCTTTTCCTCGTCATCATATAGTTTTCTCTCATGATTGTGGGGTCTTATTTCAACATATCCAGCTAGTAAATAGTCAGCTATTAACAATAACACGAAGAAAACAACTAAAATATGTCTAAATAGGATTCCCATGTTTGTCCCTGTTTCTTAACCTTGAATAATAATTTCGGAGTCGGACCCGTTATCAAATATCCGCACCTCTTTTCCGAAACAGATATGCACTACAAAGCCTTTGAGCATAGCAGAAGAACATATAAATAAACCCTTCAATATGTATGTTCACACAAGGACTTATACGTCCTTGGTTCACATTTATGTCTCTGTTGTTATCAAACATGATTGATCATTCAGTGGTTATAATTACAGAAGTTTGTGACCGGGAGTTAATACTGAACAACACAATATCTTGAAAATAACAAATTTAAACTAGAGGCTCACATGAGCCTGTATCGCTCACCTGGTGACCGGTTTTATTCACTGTCACAAAGAGACCATCCATTAATGGCATTATTATCCATACTCTCGAGTCCATCATATTATACATCAGTTCACAAGATGTTACAGTTTCTGACATACAGACTTAAGTCACAAGCTTTGAAGGAAACCATCAAAGGACTATTGTGATCAAGTTTGGTTCCAATTGGCTCAGTAGTTTCAGAGAAGAAGATCTTTGAACGCATTTCGTATAAGGTCCTTATGATAAACTATGTTCCTCGCTAGCGGCCATCTAATTCTTGGATGTTGTACCAACATAAAAAACACAAACTTTGAAGTGGATCACCAATCAGGACTATTGTGACCAAGTTTGGTTCCAATTGGCTCATTAGTTTCAGAGAAGAAGATCTTTGAAAGCATTTCAGAAAGGGTGCTTATGTTAAACTATGTTCTTCGCTGGTTGCCTTCTTGGATGAGATGCGAATCTGCTGGACATCTGTAGAAATTGTAGTCCTTGATAAGCTTAAAACTTTTGCAATTCAAACTTAACCTCTATCACAAATAGTTTTTGAAATAAAAGTGAAAATGTATAAAAATCGTGAAAATTCAACAAAAAAGGGGCTATAACTCCTATATGGGTTGTCAGATTTTTTTTTTTTCAAAATTTCAGGACATGTAGATCTTATTATGCTGACCATTTTTGTAATATAAACTTTACACCTATCTTCTATCATTTTCAATAAGACGAAAAAAAAACCGGAAATTTTGCGGAAAAAGGACAATAACTCCAAGACAGATTATCGGATATTCTCCAAAATTGCAGGGTAGGTAGATCTCATCATGCTGATCATTTTTACCCCTGTCAGATTTTTGATATCTGTAACGGTTTTGAGTTATTTGCAAAAAAAACAACAGAAATTTACCCCCCTATGTTCTATTTTTAGTAACAGCGGCCATGCTGTTTAGTCTACCGGCATAAAAACCACAAACTTTAAAGTGCATACCCTTGTGATGATTCAGGCCAAGTTTGGTTAATATTGGCCCAGTAGTTTCAGAGGAGAAGATCTTTGAATAAAAGTTAATGGACGGACGGATGACGGACGACGGACGCCGAGTGATGGCAAAATGGTCAGGTGAGCTAAAAAGTAATAAGAAAGTCAAATTTTGAAATCCTGAACTTGTGTCCACAGGTGGGATAGCGTGCTGTACTGAGCCATGATAAAAAGAAGAACTTGCTTCAAATTTTAATCGTAAATGAATGCGACTAATTTTTACCGTAAACATTTTTTTTTTGCGAAAAGGGCTACTTGTGGGTTTCAGAAGGATTTGTATCTATATGTCTCTGAGACTAAACAAATTATAAGTGAGTAGTATCTCTTTTAATCAACAACCTATAGGTATTTTTATAACTGCAATCTTTTGCTGGACGTGACCATTTTTGTTCTTTTTGGCAACATTATTGCTGCGGTCAAGGAAGTGGCAGAACTTTTAATGTAATGAAGTCAAGATGAACACCCCAAGCTTACACAATGTGTTAGATTCGTCGATGTGAAATGTCTACATTGTAGATATATCAGACGTGAAAACCTGACAAATGTATACAATGTTGTCTTTGCACGACGGAGAGTCAATGAAAGGTTGAGAGCGTGGGTGTAAATCTTAATGTCGGTAAATTAAAAGTTTTGCCACTTCCTTGACCGCAGCAATATCTAAACATCATTTACTCACAAGATCTGAAATTATATAAAGCTAACAATGACTAAATAACACTCCCCTTTTCTGGATCTAACTATCACTATTGACTCTAGTCAGAAGTCCATTATTATAGAAGTCAACAACTCGTAATACATCAGTAGACGGCGTTGTCCCCAGACTACCGCTGTGATTCAAACGAGATTTCGTACGAGAAGACTAAAAATTGTGACTAAAAATTCATGGCCAGAAAATAAGTATTGCATGATGGGTACAGTTAATATATGCAAAATCCACAGGGACAATTTATATTCGCAGCGTGTCGGTCTCTACCCCGTCAGTTTTCAGATAATGTGATAATTGATAACCGATTAATGACAGATGTCTCTATATAAAACTACAAAATAGATTCTTATATGCATACAACATAAACGTTAAATCAGAAATTAAAATAACAGAAAATATAATAATAATGAAAAAAAAACTTTCGAATATAGCAAGTTTTTGTACTATTTAGAGAAAGTAGACTGAATTGCGGAAAGTAATGTATACATTTCTGAACATGAATAAGATGGCATTGTTTCTTTTTTTTATTTTGTGAACTTTTTTGCTTATCAAGATACGGCCTCGATATACCGACATTAAAACTATAATATCTCGGAATAACTTTTGGTGAGGTTGTTAAAATAACTGAAGTTTGTGCAATAAAATGCGTAACAATGATATATATAAAAGAGCGGTTCCTAGCTATCTACAATGTACTTAGTATAAAATAGTAGGGTCGCAGAGATTGTCTCGACAAATATTGAAATATATTTTTTTCGTGCCGCATAGCAAACAAGAAAATAAAGTTCTCTAAACGCTTTCGTGTGAATAATGCAAATTATAATATCAGCACATTGTACTATATACGTGTGGCACTGCTGTGTAATTTCAATTTCTTTCGATGACCGTTTCTTCTTCTATTCTTTTCTCGAAAATCCACATACATTCACAACATTATACAGTCAATAAATTTATTGTATAAACTTTTGGGAGGAAAAAAAGTTTTTTTAAATGATTTTTTTTTTCATTTTGAAATTTCCATATCGATCTTGCTACAAATTTCTTTAAATTACGATAATAACACGAAATCTTTTTGCATTATTTTCGGCGATAAACTTTCCATTCAATTGTGTTTTCCTATTTTGGAGAGAATTCTACCCTGGGTGGGTTGAACAGTGTTGACATTTCTCATTTTCACATGTTCGAACTTAAATGATTAATCGACTGTGATTAATTAACAAGTACTTGTTTTTATGATAACACTTTTACCCATCATTCCATACTATACGAACGAGATTGAGAGGAACGATTTTACTGATAACGGCCTAATCTCCAGGGACAACGCCGTCACAATACATATTGAACGAGTTGCAGACTTCTACTAATAATAGACTTCTGCTCTGGTAAAATAAAAAGTAAGATATATGATAAAAGGGATGATTTTGACTTCATTGGCTAGGCTATGGAATAGCCTAGTTAGCTAGGCTATGGAATAGCCTAGCTATATAGATAGTTCTTGAAGGGAAGTGAGGAGTATGCTTGCGCAGTGAGGAGAACGCATGCGCAGAAGACTATTGACCAATAGGAATTTCAGATTCTCGAAAATCAAAATGGCATCCAGTTTCGTCCTGATAAAACGGGGCGGGGTATAATTTTTCTGTTTCCCTGTGGAAGTTGAAAAGTATTATAAACATTTACTAGAACAGGTTTGTAGAGGATGATGGAATTGGTATTGCAATATCGCTTAGCCAGATTTATAAATATAGATATGATAAAAAGAATAAGAACAGTAATGTATAAATTTAAAACCA
>MJUU01023406.1:0-16121 GCA_002080025.1 Modiolus philippinarum
GGTTTAAATAAAAGGTGCATTAGCAAATTTGTTTTACCAGATCCAGATGGGCCAAAGATGAATAACGGAAGTAATCACTCGGCATATTTTTTAATCCTTGTATTGTTTTAAAATTATTCGTATTAGACTTTTCTGAAAAATATACGGGGATCGTTGTCATTTTTTATAACCCGAATATTTATTAGATAAAAAATTATGAGTGTATTTCAGGTAGGAGGGTGCATAACCGTTGTGGTAAGTAATAATGTTTGACTTTTATAATAAAAATCAGGTAAAAAAAATGCTTGCATATGATTTGACCAATCTAAAAAAAATAAAAACAAAGGTATATGGTTTTTACGAAATACTTGATATTCAAGGGGAAATCGTATATTCATATTATCCTTTTAGCAATATATTCGTTAAAGAGAGAGTAACTGGTCATGATCTATCAGATTTATTAGAAACATATAGGAATCAAAAGTATAGAACCAAAGTACGTCAGTGTTATGTATAACCCGTGTTATGTAACTTATGAGATGCTTAAACCGCAAGCAACGTAAAAAATGTGAGTGAACTAATATCTAGCCCGTTTTACCCGTCTCAACTGTAGTGAATAACAAATCTTACATGTTTGTTTATTCTCGTTAGTCCCGTAGATAGTAGTTAACTATGGGGGAAAATCTGCGGTTTTCAAAAAACGTTTTTTGAAAACCGCAGATTTTCCCCCATAGTTAACTACTCATGCAAAGCTTCTGACAAAAATTCAGCTTTATATCATTTACCATTACAGAGAAAACTTTGACGAAAATTCACTCTATAATGCTACAAGTGTCAAAATTGACCAAGTCGGTAAACAGAAAATGGTATCTCGACAGGTCATAAAACGCACCCCACAATATGGCATGACCATGCCAAGCTTCTGACAAAATTTCAGCTTTGTATCATTTACCATTACAGAGAAAACTTTGACAAAAATTCACTCTATAATGCTACAAGTGTCACAATTGACCAAGTCGGTAAACAGGAAGTGGTATGTCGACAGGTCAGAAAACACATCCCACAATGTGGCATGACCATGCAAAGCTGCTGACAAAATTTCAGCTTTGTATCATTTACCATCACAGAGAAAACTTTTGACGAAAATTCACTCTATAATGCTACAAGTGTCAAAATTGACCAAGTCGGTAAACAGGAAGTAGTAATCCGACAGGTCAGAAAACGCATCCCACAATATGACATGACCATGTAAAGCTTGTGACAAAATTTCAGCTTTGTATCATTTACAATTACAGAGAAAACTTTGACGAAAATTCACTCTACAATGCTACAAGTGTCAAAATTGACCAAGTCGGTAAACAGGAAGTAGTATCCCGACAAGTCAGAAAACGCATCCCACAATATGGTATGACCAAGTAAAGCTTCTGATAAAATTACAGCTTTGTATCATTTACCATTACAGAGAAAACTTTGACGAAAAATCACTCTATAATGCTACATTAGTGTCAAAATTGACCAAAGTTGGTAAACAGGAAGTAGTATATTCTGATTGGTCCAAAAATGCTTCCCACAATATGGCATGATTATACAAAGCTTGTGACAAAATTTCAGATCTGTACCTTTTACCATTGCTGAGATAAATGCGACGAAAATGTGTTACGGACGGACCCCCCCCCCACACACACGCACGCACGCACTCACACACAGACTGAAACAGTATACTCCCTATCCCCGATGGGGAGCGGGGGTATAATAAGCATATTATATAAATATAGCACGGGGATGAGGTCAATACATGGATTTATAGACCTAGTTTAGAGCAGACTGACCTACATGTGTGTCAATACTCTAATCCCATGCTATAATTGTTTTATTAATTTATTACATTTTGCTTGTTTTAATAAACACGCAACTTTCGACCCATTAACATCTTAAATACATTTGTGTATGTCATATATGTTGTAAGTAACAAAATATCGAAGTTACTGTTAATTTAGTTTCTGCATATTCGCATTTCGACAACTTATTCTCTCCGGCGCAGATCACATCAAAACATTTGGAAATCAATATACCGAAATATGTGTAAAAGCTAACAGAGAAGAAATTGCCAAAATGATCTAAATAGGAAAGTAAATTTGACGTTTCCAAATTTAGAACATCATGCACTATTTACATCATATTTACAGAATGTCATGTGACGTCAAATGAACCAATCATATTAAAAATAACACATAAATAACAAATATCGTTATTGTAGATTTTTTTCTTCATTTCTAAAGTATGATCTGCACTGACATCAAACTTCTACATGGTATTTAGCCTAGAAAGACCTTCATCATTCCTTTTGATTTGCACTTATACACAAACACTGGGCCTGTGTGAAAGTTTTAGTGTATTGACATTGAGAATATACCTTGATCTCACAGCAAGATCTACAAATTATTGTATTAAAAAATATGGTGAAGAGTTCAAAAGGTTTTGAAAATTTCTGATACTGCGCGCATTAGTGTGTATTGACCTTTCATGATCAGTTTACGGGTGGTTTGTAAACTGAAAAGTCGTCGTCTTCATCGTGGTAATGGATTTACTGCCATTTTGTTTTTGTTTTTTTTTTTCATTTCAGGGATTACTATTGTAATGGGAGTATTAATTTTCTATATTAAAAAAGCTGGACTTTCGCCTTCCCAAGCCTTAGCAACAAAAGATGGAACTGCAGAATGGGCATTTATTATTTCGTCTATATCCGGTGTACTAAGCTTTCTTTGCGCCCTTTGTGTTGGGTGTAAGCTGATTTTGAAAGACTCAGATATTGATGACGATACAGACTATTCTCAGTGGTACAGTAAATATAACATACAAAATCCAGAGGACAAAGTAAAGACGCAAGTGACTGGTCAGAAGAAGGAAACTGACAAATTTTAGTTTGACCACTGTAAAAGTAACCCTCCCGTATTTCATGTACCTATTGTTAACATAGTCAGAGAGTTAATTTCAAGTTTTTGAAATTAATATGAAACAAAATTATCAGTTTTAATAATCAGAATGACAAAACAACCAAAAGTTCTGAAATTAAGTTGACTACAGTATGTGTGTCATTAAATACGAAAAATAGTACGAATAGTAAAATAAGGCACAGACAAATGCATTCAAATCACTTATGACAAATTATGCTTTCTGTCGAATTATTTCTTGAATTATTTTTTGCTTGTTTCGATTTGCATTACAGTTCAATTTCCAGGTGGTGGTAACGTAACTTTATGCAAAATTTGTTACCTGTGGGCAATACAAATTAAAGTTCTGTTGGGTCAATTATTTCCATATTTCTTCACAGTCTTAGAATAGACTCTGTATTTGTCATTTTTTCTTCCAATTAGAATGTCAAAGAAACAAAAATTAAAGTAAAGGGAAACGATAGAAAGAAGAAAAAATTCAAAGCAAAGTATATGAGGACCGAACTGTCAATCCAAAACGAATATTCAAAGGACAATGGCAACATCGGAAACAACAGAGAAACAGAGACATAACACGAGTACGGCACAAAAAGAAAAATGAAGACGCACACACACACACACACACACACAAAGATGAACAACACAGACCCAACATAATAAAATGATGAGATCAGTTGCACCGGTAGAGTAAGCATCTCCTGCTTCTTATAAGACACCCGCCGATTATATTTTCTCCCTTTTGAGAAACAACAATTTTAGTGGTTCGAGAAATAAGCAAATGTTTTGCGCATGAAAGCCTTGAGTTTAAAACTGGTGTCTTAGTTGATTATGAGTGTGCGAAGTTTTCCCATGACGAAATTGTAATGTTATATCACTTAAAATATTATTTTACAGAAAAATCCAGTGAAATCGACTTTCGAATACATTCTAAATTATATGACGTGGCAAAAAGGGACGAAACTTCTTGAGTATATCGACGAATGATACATCATAATATTTTAGAAAGAATAAATCGAGAATAAAGTTATAATAAGAGAAAACAACCTGCGAAAGTGAGAAAAAAAATCTTCGCAAGCTTTATCCTAGACTAAAAAAAATAGAAATCTTTCCCTCGTGTGTATGAGTTTTCTTGTCTTGCATTTCCATTGGTGTTTGATTCGTTTTGGAAAGGTTAAATGTGATAGATTTCATATACGGTACCTGTCTTACTACAAGGAGAAATCCGCTAAAGAGCCAATTGCTGTAAGAATTGGCGTGTAAATTTAGATTAAGCAGATGACCATTACGACAAATTATATGCCTCTTCAGTACAGATCAAATTAAATCATTTGTAAGAGTGACCTAAAAGCGGATAATGTATAAAATCTGATAGAAAAAAAAATTACCAACGAGATCTAAAGCCCAAATCAGCTTATACTTTGATGTTTTACAGTTACTCAAGTCGTCGTTACCTTTAACGTCTTGCTTACATTTTTAATTGGTTCAAATGTAATCTGTCAAATAAAAGTTTCAAAAATCGGCTCGCCTTACATTTTTCTGTGTGTTTTTTGAAGCTTTGATATTTGTATATCAATAAAAAATGAAATGATCTGGAGTAAATGCACATTAGACAAAGTCTCGACAAATACATGGTAGAAAAAAGCAACGGAACAATGCTTTTATTGTTGTTCTTCATCCAGAAGTCACCATGAGGCCTTTAACAAGGAGCTTTGGTTTTAAGGCATTCATAAGACATGAATGACTTGAAATTTGTTCAAAATCTTGACAAAATCTCTGGAACCATTTATATTTCAAAAGATACATTGACACCTGAAACTTTTCCAAGAGCTGCATATATTGAATAGCAAGCCTTTTTCTTGAAATACACAGGCATTTCAATTCTCGTATGGTAACTAGATGCAGGTATAGTTAAAAAATGAGAGTTATAACAAAATAATAGGACAGAATTGTCGGGGGCCGAAATCAAAGGGGAAACAACGTAGGTGCAAAACCACCGGAAAAATTGTAAACCGCCATGGTCTTGATTTGGTACAGGCATTAAACCAAAGTCTATTATATTACATTTAATAAAGGCTTAGTTTATACTTCTAGTTAGTATGAAATTGTATATATCAAAGTTTGTTGAAATTTTTGATACGTTTTTCAGAAAATTATGTTTTGATTTTGTACAATGAAAATTTATCATACTAGAGTTTTCACACTGCAAGATTCGTTTCCTTCTTTAATTCGCAGTTTAGCCTCCGATCTAAAACTCTATCGATGCTTCCATTATATCTCAATACCATTTTTTGTTTTACTTTCTCCAAGTGGAGTTAATTGATACTCTGACTTTCGCTTTCGTTTCTTTGGTTCTGTATTGGCTAAAATAAACACAGCAACAATGGTAATTATCAACCCAGAGAGGAAAATGAAACCCAACGGAAGTGTCTGGTATCTTAGTGCATCCGGTTCAAGGGTCAAGCTTGCTGTTACAGTGTTGTATCTCTTCGACATTCCATGAAAAAATCCTGCTGTTACAAAACCAGTGACACCTAGTGTACCACCTACAATGAAATATTTATACAAACAGACATGATAAATTAAATGAGATTTCGGAGAATAAATACACATCTATTTTGTATTGATATTTTTTTAAAGGTGTAAGACCATTTACAGATAACAAAAACGGGAAGCACTCTTAACAATTTTGCTTAAAAGGTGGAACTTTTCTCAGCATATTGTGTCATCTTTCGAAATATTTGACGTGATTATTGTTGTATCATTTCTGTCTTTGCTTTAGTTTTATGTGTTGTATTGGAATTTCAGTTTTGTCTTCATAAGTAATATTAGTTGTGCCGATTTGTCCTTGTTATTTTCTGAATACTTAAGTGATTTACAGAAATTTCCAAATTTTTACCTTTGTTCTGTTTGAGGGTTATTGAAGTAAAACGTACAATGGATTTTAATTGATTTTGTCTACGGTTTGGAAAATGACATAAAAAGGACAAGCTCATCCCTCCGGAGCACCTGGTGGCGCTCTGCGTTTTGAGCGTTCACACTGTTAGAGCTTTAGTTTTGAGCATTGTATTTAATGTGTTTGTGTGTGAAGTGTCTTTGATCTTCCGTTTTCTAGTGTTCTTGTTTTGCCTTGTGTCTGGACTTTTGATATATGTAATCTTGTGCTCTCTTCCTTCGGTGTTCTACTGCCGTTGTTCTGTAAGAGCAACATTTTTTCAAATAATTATATTGTAGTAAACATGCGAAAAAAAACTGCATTTGCCAAGATCTAAATTATAATGAGATAGCAAGTAAATTTCGATTTTTTCGAAATTTATACAGCTGATCTAAGGAAATTTCAAAATAAAAAAAAAAAAAAAAAAATAGTCGAAATAAAAAGTTTTGCAAAGGACAAATGATATGACTAGATGGAAATATTTAACCTTCATTATACATACTTCTCAATAGGCATTACATTTCAATTTCACATGGTTCAAAGAAATTTCAGATATACATTTTTTCGTTTATGATTTTATCTTATCTTTTTACTAATTGGTTACCCTTGCAATTCTTTTTCATCCTGTTTTTCATTAGGCCTGGTGCACAGTTAGTTTAAGGGTGTATCACTCTCATTATTTGACAATAGGTCGATTTTTCTCTCTTTTCTTTTTACTTGTTTGGTATAATCATAATAGTCTTATGCAGAACTCACAGTTAGTGAAACACCTGTATAAAGTTATACACACCTGCCACACCACTTAGTACAAGAGAAGTGATTCTCAACCCGTTCATTTTCTTATTGATGTATATAATCTGTGTAACAAGTGATGCCACTATAGCTGACAGTCCAACAATGATCATCACACGTACAAAATATATCCAAACTGAAAAAAAACCAAATGAAAGGAATACAGCAGTTGGATGACTGTTCATCGCCAAATTCTTTAGTTCTTCATATGGCCATGTCAAAGAAATGAGTAGATCAAATTAAGCAACAAAATGAACTATGCGCTTATTTTTCAAGATAAATGACATCTAAATTTTGGGGAGAAAAGAAAATGGCTCTGCTGTTTGAATTACCCGTCACCTGAATCTGAGCTGCCGGGCGAGTCATCGGTTGGTAGATAGGGGAATGCCCGGTCTTGAGAGAATAATTAGGTCATAATACGGAATTCCTGATCGTGAACCATTGTAGCCATACTGGGTGGAAAAAATATCACGCTCCATGCAGTAAAACGACCCCTTCTTTATTTCTCTAAAGTGCGCTTAGTCCATCAGTCGAAGCTGAAAATCCCTCTAATAACAAGGTTTGCGTGATATTCCTGTAGACCGCATTTTTTTCGCTGAAAATAATTCATCTACATTTGAATTAATAATTTCCGTTTGTTGTACTGAAAACTACAGCGCGCAATATTGTTTAAATTTCTGATGTTTAGACCTACCCTTTTGGACGGCATACTATACTATATTTTTGGCATAATAAATTTTTATTTTAATTAAATTGAATTGGTCTTATCACTGGAATTCTGCAACTTTGGCTCATAAACTAACTTCTTACGTCTTTACATCTTCAAAAAACACGTCACAGTAATGAAATATTGGTGCTGGGAAGTGATGTACCTAAACTTCTTCAAAAATTTCATGTTTTGAGTAAAATTTTATGAGACACACAAAAATATGTTTAAGATATTTCGAATATATGTAGTGACACTAATTTACAATCATTTGAACCAATCACCAGATTTTTCATTTAATAGACACTCTCCAAAAAATACGATTTACCAAAATTTTTAATTCTTAATCACATTCCGGAATGTATTACAATTAGAAATGTATTACAATTAGAAATTATTGTCTGTAAATAGCATGCTCAGCTTGTTACATTGTCATATTTTGTCTCTTATTGCATACTTTAGATTATCAAATGAAACATACCTCGCATTACAATGTCATAAATAATATAAGAGTTAATTAAGGACATTGTTTAGACTATCAAAATTTGTTTATTGATACGGGTCGGTTTGACTGGTATTCAGAAAAGGTGCGTTTGATTTGTAATCTTGGATATGTCAGTGGTGCTAATAAAACTTTGTATTTCAGAATATTCATAGCAACTGTAGTTTGAATGCTGTTGGTTTCATTTTTGGCTTTTGATACCGTTTCACATTTATTGTAAAACACGTGATTAGCATGAATACTTTGGTTTTATCTTTTCCATATGTACTTATGTCATTTTTGCTATCAGTGCAAATGACCATATTGGCATATAGTAGATATTTGAATTTATTTCATATTTTGATTTAGGAATTGCTACTCTCAACAAAAAAAACTTAGTTTTTAAAACGAACACACATAAACTAAGTTGGAAGATTGCTAAAAAGATACATGTTTAGAATGCAATAGTATGGATGTGTACAACCAATCTTGTTCTGAACTTGGATACGGTAGCATGAACATTTGTTTCTGCACTAAAAATGGAGAACGCAGATACGCCTATTTAGTTATAGGGAAAGACAAGACATATTTTGTTAAAAACCACACTGATTCAAACAATAAGTACACTAAGACTGACGTAATCAAAATGTTAGAATTTTTGATCGTCAATATTTTTGTCGAAATCGGAGGTCTTGTTTTCCAACAGACAATTGGGATTCCTATGGGAACTAAATGTGCGACGCTTTTAGCCTACCTTTTCCTTTACTCGTACGAGGCCAAGTTTTTACAGGGGCTTACACAAAGAAAACATTTAGCCAAGTCCTTTAATTTCAGCTTCCGCTACATAGACGATGTACTTTCTCTTAATAATCTCAAATTTAAGGAGTATTTACATCAGATCTATCCCAAATGAGCTTGAAATTAAAGAAACAACTGATACACCTACTTCAACTTCGTACCTAGATCTTTTATTGTATATTGACGAAGATGGCCGTTTGAAATCTAAGCTATATGACAAGCGAAATGTTTTTAATTTCCCAATTGTGAACTTTCCCCTTTCTTAGCAGCAATATACCTACCTCTCCAGCCTATGGAGTATGCATTTCACAGTTGATTCGTTACTGTCGAGCGTGTAGTTTGTACAGTGATTTTTTGAACAGAGCAAAAACACTGTCCCAAAAGCTGATTAGTCAGGGATTTGTTCAACCTATGTTATTTTCATCCTCAAGAAATGCTATGGCCGTTACCATAACATCATCGAAAGATATGACGTGTCAGTATCCCAAATAAAAGTGGACATTTTCAGCTAGATTCATGTCTTCCCGGATTTGACTACCGATTTTGACATTTTCCTGGATTGACTCACTCACAGTGTGACGGGTGCTGTTAACAGAGCAAGACATGCTTGCCCTTCCGGAACACCTGATGTCACTCTCAGTTTCACTAGAGTTCACACTGTGAGTGCCTTTGTTTTGAATGTTGTAATTTCTATTTCTGTGCCGTTTGTATCTGTCTGACGTAATTGTGTTCTGTGTCTAACGTCATTGTTTTCTGTGTTCTCGTTTTGGCCATGTCTTTGGACTTCGATTTTTGTTAATTCCACTCCTATGTTCCTTCGGTATTCTACTGCCGTTGTTTCTCAAGTAAATGCAGGTTAATTTCTTTTAATTGCAACCTCATTATCTGTAGTGATTTAACATTGAAGTGGAGTTTCGTCAGCTTCTTTCTCTGGATAACAGGAATCGCCGTAGCAATTCCTGCACACGACTCGCACGTATACATCTCCTCGAAAACTCATAAATAAATGGACAAAACAGACAATATAAATCAACATATTTATTTTCTTTTGTTTTTAAATACATTATCATTATTTCAAGAGTGCCAAATTATTTCATTAAAAAACTAGCCTGCTTTAGCTTTCTAACTGTTTTGAACCGAAAATTCCTTGTTTTTTTACATAAAACCCTAAGGGACCGACCATTTAACTTGAAGCGGGGGGGGGGGGGNGCTATGTTTTTTTTCTAAAAATAATAATCTGGAGCCGATTTTATGTGATAAATATTTTGGCTGCCAAAATGATGAAAAAAATATTTCTGACGGAGGCTTTCTGCCGCAAAAAATAATGTTAATTTTGAAAAAATATTTTGTTGATACACGTGAAAAAAATAAATAAATTGTTTCTGTCCAGGAAAAAAACCATACCCCCCCCCCTTTAGGTTAAATGGTCGGTCCCTATCCCTAGTGGTTAATAGTGGCGCAATGTTTCTACAATACTACAAAAACTAAATTTCTGGAAATGATCCACTGTATATGTGTAATATATTTTAGCAGTTTCTATCTTGAATTTGAATATTTTTTCAGAGTGTTGGTGAGACTAAGACTCTTCCTTTCCGCTTATAATGGAGTCGTGCAGCTGTTTTTTGTTTTTGTTTTAAATTAACTGACATCCCAATTAAAGAAAATATTTAGATCCAGACTTAACTAATCGATTAAATTGATAATCGATCACTTATCAATAAAAATCGAACGGTAATCGATTGATTAGTTCGACTAATCTAACATTTATCGATCATACTCTCTGAGGAGTTTGATCGATGATATTGATTAGATATTTGTGATCAGTTTCTGATTGATTAATGATCAGTTGATCAATAACACAGCATGACTATCAGCCATCTGAATTATTTTATTATATTTTGACTAGCCAATCTACACAACTGTTACTGATGGTACTAAACACTGTCTCAAGTTTAAGGAAAATTTAAGTGATCACTTATCGATCCCAAATATCTAATCAAAATCATCGGTCAAACTCCTTAGAGAGTTTGATCGATAAATGTTCGATAATTTGGACTAATCAATCGATTACCGTTCGATTTTTATTGATATGTGATCGATTATCAATTTGAGTAATATTGATTAGTTAAGTCTGGTCAGATAAATAGAATGAGCAAGAAAATAACATAAACTGTGGCATAACTACAGAGCTCTGAATTTCCTTTCACGCTTTCATTTACTTAAAAAATTCTTCTCCATCTCGAAAGGACAATATAAGACTGACATTATCTGTAATTGGGAACCTGTGGTAAAACTGGCATAATGAGCATCACAGCAACAATGCAAAAGCTTTGATGTCCTCTGGTTGGTAATCATGCAACATAATGTTATAACCATGAGCCCCCCNCCCCCCCCCCGCCGCATAAAAACAATCTAGCGCATCAGTGGTGCCAATATTCATAAGGCCTGCAGACAAATTTATCATGAACATCAGAAGAAACACACCACTTGTTTCATATCATCCATTTTCTGAATTATTAATCAATTCCTAATTTACTTTTATAAAATTCCAAAGCAATGACAATGACAATGAAGCAACAGCAATTTGTAAGAAAAGTGTATGAAGACGAAAGTCAAAGAAATGGTTTCCGTATAACGACCCAGTTGTAAAGTTTTGTGTAGAGAGTTACCAAAACAGTTAATCCTGTTCTTGTCTCAACGCAAGTAGCAGCAAGGCTTAAATTTTCATTGTTTGAAGCCATATTTGCTTCTTTTTTTGGTGTAAAGGTGATTTTTTGAGAAAACGAAATTGAGAATTTAAAAATCTTCCATTTTTTCAAAATTCTGTTTACACAGAAACATCGGCGCGTAAAAAAACAACATGTTCTGACAAGTATTTGAAGAGATACTTGCTTATAGATTTTGGGGTACATAGAAATACATGATAATAGTGCGTTTATTTTGATGATCAGTATATCCGACATCTCCCCTCCTCTGATATCCTTTTATATAATGACATAGATACTTTATAGTCAAATTAAAGTGATGTATTAAAAGTCAGCTACAACATACTGAAGGCCTATACTTGTTTCAAGTAACTTTACGTGAGTTCAATCATTCCAATCAACATCGATCTTTTTTGGTAAAAAGAACGAGTTGTCTCCCTTAATTCAATAGTGGATGAATTATAAGGTTACGCACATAAAGTATAAACAGATTCAAGTACATTTATAACTGCATGATGTCCGTAAGCATTAATTTAGATTTGTCCTTGGTTGTCTGGATATTTTAGGGTACCCCTAAACTGGCCCCTGTTGTACTATTTTCCGCATATTTTTTCAGAGTACAACATTTAAAAAAGTAAGTGCATACATTGCCCTTTCATTTCGTGTAAAAAAAAATATCGATCTACAAGGGTATCCAGCAAAAATATTTTTTCAGGGTCCGGCTGATGGACTAACTGGATATCGTATAGAATGCTTCATTTCCTGCCCCTACCCATTTCTCCCCTTTTTCGGTGGCAATCAAAACTCGTTGCGTTGGATTTTTCTTCTGTGCACCTTTATTTCTATCTTCTTTTACTTAAAATTTTGACTGGAAGTTAATCTCTACCAAATCAATCAATCATTAATTTAGAATTTGATTTACTTTGGCATGTATTAAAAAACTACCAGTATGAGATTATATTTTTCAAATGCTTTTATATGCGATATATGAAAAGAATTTCGATATATGTGAAAAAAAATCATCCTATTTGCATGAATCAAACCCCAGGATATGAAACAGGAATTTTGGAAACCTTAATGAATATTGTAGTGCTGTTATCAGCATTTTGTTCGATAACATGCTACGATGGATTGCTAAAAACTGTTACACAATGATTTTACATGTTAGTCCTTTGACACAGAGGAGCAACAAACTGCAATAAACAGTCATAATACTTTCAATTCTGAGTCGTCCTCTAATACCAAGGATAAAGATAACTTGCCATAACAACAAAATCATATAAAATCACGAACGCATACAAGTTCTAAGGCTGTTGCTATATAGTTTAATATTTAAGAATTGAATGCATTATTTTGAAGTTTCATTGGGGCATGAAAGTGTTGACCGAAGCACATTTTTAATGAAGCGCGTGCGCTTCATGTTGAAGATGTGCGCCCGGTCAACACTTTCATAATCCCTATGAGACTTCAAAATAATGCATTCAATTCTTATAATTATATTTGAACCGAAATATATTTACA
Organism: Modiolus philippinarum; assembly: GCA_002080025.1. Classification (NCBI taxonomy): domain Eukaryota; kingdom Metazoa; phylum Mollusca; class Bivalvia; order Mytilida; family Modiolidae; genus Modiolus; species Modiolus philippinarum. Next base: position 12,866 of record MJUU01023406.1, read on the forward strand.
GGAAAGTATAGACTTGCTACATGTCCCTCTGTAATTATTTGTCCCTTTATCTTTTTGTGCTATAAAAATGCATAGTATATTATCCACCCTTGTTACCTCTGTACACTGTTTGATACTAAACAAGTGTGATTAGTATACCATGCATTTTTATAGCAAAAAAAATTAAAGGGACAAATAATTACAGAGGGACTTGTAGCAAGCTAAGGAAAGTACATCAAGTACATTGGGATTCTATTTTTACAAATTAATCCGCCGCGTGAACATGTGATCAAATGTGTTTCATGGGAAGTGAAAATTCACATCGATATGCCTCGTGATCGGTGTTCACCTATCAAATTGACGGAATTCAAATAAATATGCAAGAAATGTAATTATTAATACATAACACACCATAAGAGAGATTCGATTTTTGTTATAATGATGCGCACGAATTTATTTAGATTATATAGGCGAACGAATAATCGATGCAACAAGCCGCAGTGGATCCAAGTTCTGTAAAATCAATGATATCAACATGGCAAAATAGAGGTAAAGCAAATTTTGAAGGGTGTGGATAACCATCGAGTTCAAGTTCGAGTTAGAGTTAGAGTTAAAGGTTGAGTTGCAGTTCGAGTTAAAGTTCGAGTTACAGTTCGAGTTAAAAGTCGAGTTATATTTAACTCGAATTGTTGTTTTTCTAGTACCATATATCGAGTTACGTTTCGAGTTAACGTTAATATTTGAGTTAAAGTTCGAGTACAGATTGATTTCAACATTTTTTCTTGTATTATTTCTGAGGTAATGACTAATGACTAAAAAGTAGATCAGGAATGTGTGCTGGTTGTTCTCAAAAAGTCCGAAACGATAGCCGAGATGCATTTGGCAATATATTATTGTCTGGAACCCCTTTTTCTGTGATATGATCCACATTAATTTTGCACTTCTACTATAGGCGCTCTTAAATGAAAACATAGTTCGATCTATAGTTAAAGTACCAGAAGTCCAAAAGGTATGCGATTTTTGTTCTTAAAAGTTGTCGAAGTGATGACAAACACAAACAAAACTCAAGTTTTTTTTATTCATTTCATTCTTTGATATTAAAAATTTAGTTTCACAGACTAAGATAAAATTTGCAAAATACAAAAAATACCGAAGTTGGAAATTTCGTTGATATCTGTTTTCCGTTCAAAAGAGAGGGTCTTTCGAAAGGAAACAATGCCCACTAGAAGAGACATCCTAGCCCGAGATTCTGTTTCAATTTAAATCTACATCGACTCTCAACAACCGTACATTCCAAACAACATGAAGACTTTACCAGGAAGATATCTTTGTTTAAGGTGAGTTCCTTAGTTTATCAAATATAAAAAACAAAAGGCCAAGAGACTGAGCCTGTATCACCCACCCGAAAGTTGCTTCTAAGCAGCGCCTGCATACAAATGATTAACGCGTTTCTATTTTTCTGTGATTCAGTACATGTATAATAAATTTCAGAAAAATAATGCTAAAATCCCATCCCTATGCATATTACATCCACTAGACTTGTCAAGTAATATCAAGTTAGAACTGAAGCTGAACATTCATAATCCGAGTACAATTTGATTGTTAGCTAAAACTTACTTGAATGCATATGGTCTCAAAAGCAATTGATCAAAATATAATTTTCACCATAAGTCTAAAGTTTAACTATGTCCCGCGCTGGCGGGCATGTTTTTTTATCGAATACCGGTAAAATTAGCAATCTAATGTGAGTGGAGCTATATACCATAAATCGTTAAGTACAGTTTAGATAAATTTTGTTGAATTGTTTCAGAACCGATGTGAAAATAATTTCACATAGGGTCCATTGTTAAAATATGTCCCTCGCTGGCAGCCATATTTTTTATAGGATCGGAAGATATGTGCAGTTTTGTTAGAGACTTTTCATACCACCTGTAAAGTTTTCATTGAATTTGCATCAGTGGTTCAGTCAGAGATGATGAGAACAGCCGAAGAAGATCGGTACGAATTTATATATGTTTGTATAGCACTTACGCACATGATTCCGAGATCGTTGGTTACGATTTCAACAAGTCAGATGCAATGTAAACTGTTCCAAACTAGCAACATCTCCATACCTTATTAACTGATCCATCAAAAACAGTCTGATACGCTATAAACCAGACAGAACTTATTTAAATATTAAAAGGAAATGATACACTCATTAAGTTGAAATTAAAAATAAAAAAGCTTAGTTTTGAATCTATCAATAGCAGTTTTAATCTTTTTAAAAAGAAAAGTTGGAGTCATGGAACTTGTCTTCCCTATATTTCGCAATAAAAAAAGGTTCGGTTCCAACGGAGGAAACGACGAAACCTTTCTAATTCATTTATGGCTGATTTTCAGACATGCGTGTGTACATATAATCCTGGTAAATTGAGAAAGCTTGTTTCTTGTTCATGTTGGTGCTCGCTGTGGTGTGCATCCCTGTTTCCAAAACTGATTTTCTTATTGTGAAATATTTGCATAATGACATTTTTTTTAAAATTGTTAAATGTTATACAAATAATAATTTTTAGAATGAATATATAAAAACATATTGAAACGTGTCAATATGACAACGACGGCACCGCCACTACATACTTTTTGCAATCATTTGGCTGTGCATCTTGTTAAAAAATAGTATGTCAATATGACGAACGACGGCACCGCCACTCCATACCTTCTGCGCAATTCTTGGTAAAAAAATAGTATCTCAATATGACGACGACGGCACCACCACTCCATACCTTTTGCAATCATTTGGCTGTGCATCTTGGTAAAAAAATAGTATATATTATTTAAATTGATTGATTGTATTATTATTTCTTACGCATGAAATTTTATAACAACAAGTATTAAAATGGGTCAGTTGGGTATTTTTTCAGATTTTTTCTCTCTGAAAAACGACTATAATGCGTCTCCATTTCTTGCCAGCAATGACAAACACATTTTATTAAGTATTCCTAGTTTTTTTTTACCTAACTCGACGTTTAACTCGATAGTTGTAATTATAATCCATTTTTCGAGTTGACTCGAATATTAACTCGAACTCGACTTTTAACTCGAACTGTAACGCGAACTTTAACTCTAACTCTAACTCGAACTCGATGGTTATCCACACCCAATTTTGAATGGGTATCGGTAGTTAAAAAATAAACAAGTTGCATTTAACTTCATAAGTCTTTTTCACGTTCTGCAATTACCAACTTTATAGCAACTTTTGATTTATTGTAAAAGACATTGCAATGATGAATGTAGG
>MJUU01023407.1:18736-52168 GCA_002080025.1 Modiolus philippinarum
TCTCTGAATTTTCACAATTTTTTTAACATTTTTACTTTTATTTCAAAAACTGTTTGAGATGGAGGTTAAATGTAAATTACAAAAGTGTTGAGCTTTTCAAGGACTATTTCTACATATGTCCAGCAGATGAGAATCTCATCCAAGATGGCCATCACTAGGGAACATAGATTAACATAGGACCCTATGGGAAATGCATTCAAAGATCTTCTCCTCTGAAATCACTGAACCAGTGTGGACCAAATTTTGTCACAATAGTCCTCAGGTGGTCCCCTTTAAAGTTTATGATTTTTGTGGTTGTACCTCATCCAAGATGGCCGCCAGCATGGGAACATAATTTAACATAGGGACCCTATGGGAAATACATTCAAAGATCTTTTCTCCTGAAACCACTATAAGCCAATAGAAACCAAACTTGGATACAATTGTCCTTGGCTGGTCCCCTTTAAAGCACAGGACATAGTTAAACATAGGACCCTATTGGAAATGTATTCAAAGATCTTCTCCTATAACTACTGAGCCAATGGGAACCAAAAACTTGATCACTATAGTCTTTAGGTGGTCCATTTTTTGGTTCATACCTCATTGAAGGTGGCAGCCAGCAGAGAACATAGTTTTGCATAGGGACCCTATAGGAAATGCATCCAAAGATTTTCTCCTCTGAAACTACCAGGCCAAATTCAACCAAGCTTGATTACAATAGTCCTTGGCTTGTCCCCTTCAAAGTTTGTGATTTTGACATTCAGACCTCATCCAAGATGGCTGCCAGCGTGGAACATAGTTTAATATAGGGACCCTATGGGAAATGCATTCAGATGTCTTCTCCTCTGAACCTACTGAGCCAATTGGAACCAAGTTTGCATGTGCAGAAAAAGTGGTCATTTTCAGGGGAGGTAATAGTGAAACATCACCATTCATGATACATGTATGTGCATGCAATTCGATCTTCTTCAATCGAACTGTTAAACGTGTAAATAAAAGAAGTGAACACGATTGATAAATAAATATTGAGTTATTTTAATTGAAATGAAAATTAATTAAATAAAGTATCCACTAACATAAATATATTAGTCCATAGTGATTTAGCCCAGATATTAAGTACCGTGGATAATAGTTTTTTAGCTCACCTGACCCGAAGGGTCATGTGAGCTATTGCCATCACTTGGCGTCGGTCGTCCGTCCATCTGTCGTAAACTTTTTCAAAAATCTTCTCTGAAACCACTGAACCAATTTTAACCAAACTTGGCCTGAATCATCACCAGGGTGTCCTCTTTCAAAATTGTATCCGATGAGTCCGAGGACCAAACAACATGGCTGCCATTACTAAAAATAGCACATAGGGGTAAATCGCTGTTTTTGGCAAATCACTCGAAAACTGTTACAGATATCAAAAATCTGACATGGGGGTACAAGTGATCAGCATGGCAAGATCTACCTGCCCTGAAATTTTGAAGAAAATCTGAATACCAGTTTTGGAGTTATTGCCCTTTTTCCGAAAATTTTTCAGAATTTTAATATTTTTTATTTTTTTATCAAAGAAACTATAGCAGATAGAGGTCAACTTTAAATTGCAAAAATGTTCAGCATATCAAGATCTACCTACCCTGAAATTTTGGAGAATATCCCAAAACCCTTGTAGGAGTTATTGCCCTTTTTTCACAGAATTTTAAAATTTTCATAGTTTTCCTCTTTTAATTCTAAAACTATAGAAGATGAAGGTTAAGTTTAAATTGATAAAATGTTTGCCATGCTGTGGTGATTTCAAAAGTGATGTTGAAAATTGATCGTTGAACGCAATTTTCAACATGGCCGCCAAAAAAAAGGCAGGAAAATTCGACATTGTTCAATTTCAACAAGGTTTTTTTCCAAATAGATATTGATGTTGCGACTTCAAAACCAGTGTTGAACATTTTTTGTTCACTGCCATTTTCAAAATGGCCGCCAAGAAAGGCAGGAAAAATCAAGGTTGTCCGATTTCAATGAAATTTGGTTTCCAAATAGATATTGATGTCACAACTTCAAAACCAATGTTAAAAATAGTTCATTAATGCCATTTTCAAAATGGCCGCCTAAAAGGCGGGATAATTTAACATTGTCAGATTTCAATGAAATTTGGTTTCGAAATAGATATTGAAGTTGTGACTTCAAAAACTGATGTTGAAAATTGTTCGTTGAATGCCATTTTCAAAATGGCCGCCAAAAAGGCGGGAATATTCAACATTGACAAGTTTCAATGAAATTTGGTTTCCAAATAGATATTGATGTTGTGACTTTAAAACTTATGTTTGAAATTGTCATTGCCCGCCATTTACAAAATGATGTTTTGACTTCAAAACTGGTGTCGAAAGTGGTCCTTAGCAAGAATGTTTTTTGTCAAAAAAATATAGTACAACATGATCAGACTTTTAAATACAGTTCAAGATATAAGGGGTGTTCCAGCTACCAAAGTTTGAGAGACTGAAGTTCAACTATGTAACTTACAATGTAAGCTTGATTGTCGTATTGTGCTTCATAGTTCTCTTCACAGTATAAGAAATGTGTTTAAACTAGATTATAAAGGGGAACCCCTGCCAAAATTTTTTTATGGAAAGGGGGACTTGGAATGTTTTGATTTCAGCAATATGCATTATCTGAATTATAAGGGGAACCCCTGCCCAAATTTATTTTAGCTCACCTGACCCGAAGGGTCAGTGTGAGCTTTTGCCATCACTTGGCGTCCGTCGTCTGTCGTCCGTCGTCTGTTAACTTTTCACATAATCATCTTCTCCTCTGAAACCACTGAAGCAAATTCAACCAAACTTTACAGGAATGATGTACTAAAGGTCCTTTACAAAGACTGCTCATTTCGTTCCGATCCAATAAAAAACATGGCCGCCAGCGAGGAACTTAGGTTTAACATTGGACCCTATGGGAAAATTCACATTTTCTTCTTCTCCTCTGAAACCACTTAAGCAAATGTCACCAAACTTTACAGGAATGATGTACTTAAGGTCCTTAACAAAGATTGCCCATTTTGTTCCGATCCGATAAAAAACATGGCCGCCAGCCCGGAACTTAGGTTTAACATTGGACCCTATGGGAAAATTCACATTTTCTTCTTCTCCTCTGAAACCAATGAAGCAAATTCAAACACTTTACAGGAATGATGTACTAAAGGTCCTTAACAAAGATTGCTCATTTCGTTTCGATCCGATAAAAAAACATGGCCGCCAGCAAGGAAGATAGTTTAACATTGGCCCTAAGGGTAATTCACATTTTCATCTTCTCCTTTGAAACCACTGAAGCAAATTCAACCAAACTTTGCAGGAATGGTGTATGGAAGGTCCTTAACAAAGATTGCTCATTTCGTTTGGATCCAATTAAAACATGGCTGCCAGCACAGAACATAGTTTATTTTGGCTCTAAGGGAAATTTACATAAAAAGCAAGGCTACCATGCAGAACATCGAAAACCCTGCTTCAGCATTTTGTCAGGTGAGCGATTCAGGCTCAGTGTCTGAGCCTCTAGTTTGAATGATGGTCTCAAATGGGTTGTAATGGATAGTGGTGCTTTAAATTACCATTGAAACTGCTGAATCTACTTGCCCAATTGGAACCATACTAGGTGACAACTGTCCATAGTCGGTACCTATCGAAGAATGTGTCTGGTAAGTTTGCATGTATTCCAAGATGGCCGCCAGGGGGGGACATAGTTTAACATTGGACCCTATGGGAAAAACACATTCAAAGACATTCTTCTCTGAAACTACTTGGTCAGTTGGTATCAAACTTGGTCACAATAGGCCATTAATGGTCTTCTTAAAAAATTATGTCTGACAGGCCTACACCTCATCCAAGATGGCCACCAGGGAGGACCATTGTTTAACATTGGACCCTTTGGGGAAAACGTGTTCAAAGATTTTCTCCTTTGAAACTTCTAGAAAATGAGACACTTTAACATTGGGTTACTTTGGACTGCAGTTTATGCCAGTCATGATTCAGGTGAGCTATACAGGCTCTTGAGAGCCTCTAGTTTTATACATATTTTATATTTGTGGTACACATGTATATTGTTAGTGTGTTACATATTAGAAATATATAAATCATTGTTGCAGTCAGGTGTTAAGATATTTTAGATTATTGTAATTGTGTGATTTCAAAACAAAAAATAAATATTTTTAATAAATAAATAGATAACGGAATTTAGAATTTGAAATGACTTGTATATTACCGGGAACATATGCATCATCAGACATACGTAAGTCACTCATTGTGCATCAGTTGACAATAATAATAAAATAAATAATAAAAAACAAAACTATTATCTTTTGAAAGATTTATTCAAAGAAATTTTCTTTCAAAACGACGAAAAGAACACGTTTATTCACTCAGTTGTAAATTTGTATACAAATCCTTGCTTATGTATATCAGAACAATGAAAAATGTATATAGCAGTTTTGACGAACACCTGAATTTAAAATTAAAGGACAAGGTGAGATAAAGGGTTGATTTGGCCCAAGATTGCAGTGATTTTCTAAGTTACACCTCAAGATTTTCTTTCATGTTCATTGAAAAGTTGAGATCCCATTTACAGAAAAAATACAAAAGTTAGAATCAATGTCGTCACAATAGGTACAGTTATGACGTCATGAAAGGGCTACTTTTGGCCATTTTCATAAAAATAAAGCAAATTTGGCAGATTTTCGGACAGTTTTCCTAACCGGAAACATCAAGCACATTCAAGAACCAACTAGATAATTTACCAACTTATTGGTACAAACGAATTGAACGTCTCATATAAATATTTTTGTGGTTCTTGCATGTGCTCTAAATTTCCTATGCAGAAAAAGGTAATCAAAATTGGTCAAATTTGTCATTTTGCGACAAAATCTTCAATTTGTCCTTTCTTCTACACTCTTAATCTCAGTAATCCTACATCAATATTTCAGAATGTTACTGTTTACTGAAAAGCCATACCCATATATTTCAATGAGAAAATTCGGTGAATTCAACCAAATTTATTTTTTAGGCCAAATAAGGCCCTTACTGCCCCTACTCCTTTATTTATTTTATTAGTTTTTTAATTATTACAGCTTTGAAAAAAAAAATTGACAGATTATAACAGACCATGCCCTCTTCCGGTTGTCTCCATATTGGAAAAAATATGAGATTTTGCCAGTTTTCAATTGAAATTGGAAGTAATTTAATCAATTTCTTAATACATCATTTTGTAGAAAAATATCTTAACTTTTTGAAAAGAGCCATCATTTTTAGATTTCCATATAGTTTTCTTAAAATTAATCATGAAACGACTACATTCCCAAAATTACAAGGGTTATATTGGAGAAAATACATCAATCATGCATTTTTAGCTCACCTCATGAAGTGAGGGGGGCTTATGTGATACCCCCGGCGTCCGTGTCCGGTAAGGAAGAATGGTTAAGGTCCATTCCTGCTTACTGACATGCCCCACATCAACCATATTGGTATGCCTGATGCATTTTGGCATGACCACTGGAATGCATGCTTCAGATGCTGTCTCTGACCTACATTTTACGCATGAGCGACTTGGTTAGGTAGAATGGTTAAAGTCCATTCCTGCTTACTGACATGGCCCACATCAACCATACTGGTATGTATGATGCATTTTGGGATGGCAACTACAATGCATGCTTCGGATGCTGTCTGACCTACATTTTACGCATGAGCGACTTGGTTAGGTAGAATGGTTAAAGTCCATTCCTGCTTACTGACATGGCCCACATCAACCATACTGGTATGTATGATGCATTTTGGGATGACAACTACAATGCATGCTCCGGATGCTGTCTCTGACCTACATTTTATGCATGAGCGACTTGGTTAGGTAGAATGGGTAAAGTCCATTCCCGCTTACTGATATGCCCCCACATCAACCATATTTGTATGTATGATACATTTTGGGATGGCATCTGCAATGAATGCTTTGAAAGCAGTCCGTGACATTAATTTTACATATGAATAAATCTATTAGCAAAATAATTATAGTAAGTTCCTGTTAACTGACATGTTTAATTTGTGACAATGCTGTGTAACGAGGTGAGCTTTGCAGGCTCTGCCTGCTTTCTATGTTTAATGGCATATTTTCAAATCAAATTGGAAGTATTTTTCCATTTTTCGATTCTGAAATAAATTATATCAAAAGAAAGATATTTTATCGCAGAATAAGCAGAGAGCCAATCATTTTTAGAAAGTGATATAGAAAATTTGTTATTTTGAGTTTTTTGTCAACCCCTATGCATTTTATATTGACAATTCGAATCGGGTACTTGTAGCTTGTTTGGTCACGTGATTTTCCGGATATCCCCATTTTCTGGGTATGGTTATGAATGGGTGGTCTCTTTGTGACAATGAATAAAACCAGTCACCAGGTGAGCGATACAGGCTCATGTGAGCCTCTAGTTTATATTTGATCTTCTTCTCTGAAACCACTAAACAGATTTCAACTATACTTAGTAGAAATGTTAAGTAGGTGTTTTTTTCCAGATTTTTTACATTGATGCGGATCAAAAATTGAACATGGCCGCCGGGGCCAATTATGTATTTTAATTGGTCCAAATATTAAAAATCCTTGTCAGAAACTGCAAGGTTGATGGAATTGTTAGTTTGCAGAAATGATTGTAAGTAAGACTTGTTCTTAATTTTGAAATTGGTGCTGATCGAAAATTGGTAGCCATGACCATGGGACCCTTTTGGAATTTCACATTTTTATCTTCTTTTCTGAAACCACTGATAAGATTTTAATAAACCTGTACTTAATTTGTGAAATTGGTGCCAGTCAGATATTCAAAATTGCACCATGACAAAACTTGATTAACATTGGACCAAAGGGAATTTCACATTTTCATCTCCTTTCCTGAAACCACTGAACAGATTTTAACCAAACATGGCAGAAATGTTAGGCAGGTTGTTTTTTTTCTTCCAGATTTTTAAAATCGGTGGCGATCGTTACTTCAAAATGGCGGCTTGGGCTAATTAGGTGGTCTGATTGGTCCTCATTTCAAAAAAAGGTGGATAATGAATTGTTACTTTGCAGAAATGATTTTTAGATCACCATGTACTCAACTTGTGAATTGTTTGTTGATTGGAAATTGAAAATGGCCCCTATGACAAAACTTAGTTAATTAAACATTACACTCTACGGGAATTTCACATTTTGATCTTTTAAGAAACCACTGAACAGATTTCAACCAAACAAAGCAGAATTGTTAGGAAGGTAGATCTTTACTAGGTTGATGAAATTGTTGCCGATCAGAAATTAAAAGTGGCTGCCATGACAAAACTTAGTTTAACATTGAACCCTAGGGAATTGAGGGATATTACTTCTTGCCACATGCAAAGCATATACCAATCCTCTACTTATATTTTCTATATCTACGTTCAGTTTATATGGTATACATGGAAAAGCAGTACAATCAAAAATTAATTGGGTTAGGTTTCTAGTATTGTTAAACAAAGCAGAACATTCAGTTGTATCTATGGAGCCATAAAGCAGATGATGCTGTTGTGGTGTTAGGTATTAGGTATTAGGTTAAACCCCTTGCCTATGAAGAATCCAGAGGCCATCCTGGAACCTATGAAGAATCCCGAGGACGACGGAAGGGACTTCCCGAAGATTCCACATGAGGTAATGGCTGGTTAGAAATATCCCCAGATTTAATCCGCTTCATCCTGATCAAATCATACACTTTTAACTGGTAAAACGGCCTTGTGGGTCCTTGCCTAGCTCGGTTCCACCATAATGCAGTAAGTCTATAAATTGCTGACGAATTGCACTGAGACATTTACAATGAACTAAAAAATGTTCATGATCTTCTAAACCATTATGACACAGCAGACAACCTGGTTTAACTTCATATTGATTAAATTTGTGACGATTAGACTGTAGTATATAGGTACCAAGAAGCACTCTTGCCTTAATAGTTGCTTTAGAAATAGATATTTTCTCACAGCCTGCAGCTTCCCAAAGTAAATGTTTATATCCAAAACAAAATGATCCAGTATTCAGGTATTTCAACGTACTTTGGTAATTGCTTCACAAAGTAATTTCTTTTCCCGGTACAGCCTTATAAACAATAGTTTTCCATGTATATCTTCCTGGAGGATTCCAACAGGTCATGCGGTGAACAGGTGAAGGCAGATCGTACTGTTTCAGAATTGATGACTTTCGAGGTCCGGTGTTACCTCCCCTGATTAAAAATGAGGGGCTATCGAGGATTATTTTTAACATAGAATATAACAGGAGGGTTGCAGAAAAACTCCTATAACCTCTATTTGGAGAAAGTCTAGGTCAAATAATAAAGAAAAGAAAGAAACCAAATAATACAAATGGGAATGAAAATTAACATATATAACGGGTATATATAATCAACGCTCTTTTTAAAACTTGCTACATGAAAATGTTCCATAGCTTTTTGTTTTGTTTTTGTTTTTCCTTTCTTTTATTCCTTTTTATTATATTTCCATCCGTCCGTTAACTTTTATTCAAAAATCCTCTCCTCTGAAACTACTTGGCCAATACTTACCAAACTTGGCCTGAATCATCACCAGGGTATGCACTTTCAAGTTTGTGATTTTTATATTCGTAGACCAAACAACATGGCTGCTGTTACTAAAAATAGGACATAGGGGTAAATTGCAGTTTTTGGCTAATAACTCGAAAACCGTTACAGATATCACAAATCTGATATGTGGAAAACATGATCAGCATGACAAGATCTACCTGCTGTGCAATTTTGAAAAAAATCCAAAAGCCCATCTCGGAGTTATAGCCCTTTTTCCGTTAAATTTTCAAAATTTTTGCATTTTTTATTTTTTATTTAAAAAAGTGTAACAGATAGAAGTCAAATGTAAATTGCAAAAATGTTCAGCATATCAAGATCTACCTACCCTGAAATTTAGAAGAAAATCCATAAACCATTGTAGGAGTTATTGCCCTTTTTTCACCGAATTTTTTAAATTTTCGTATATTTCATCTATTATTTCCAAAACTATAGAAGATGAAGGTTATGTGTAAATTGATGAAATGTTTGCCATGCTTTGGCGACTTCAAAACTGATGTTGAAAATTGTTCCTTGACCGCCATTTTCAAAATGGCCGCCAAAAAAGGCGGGAAAATTCAACATTGTCCGATTTCAATGAAACTTGGTTTCTAAATAGATCTTGATGTTGCGAGTTCAAAACTGGTGCTGAAAATTGTTCCTTGACTGCCATTTTCAAAATGGCCGCCAAAAAAGGCGGGAAAATTCAACATTGTCCGATTTGAATGAAATTTGGTTTGCAAGCAGATTTTGATGTTGCGACTTCAAAACTGTAGTTGGAAATTGTTCGTTGACCGCCATTTTCAAAATGGCCGCCAAAAAAAGGCGGGAAAATTCAAAATTGTCCGATTTCAATGAAATTTGGTTTCCAAGTAGATATTGATGTTGCGACTTCAAGACCGAAGTTGAAAATTGTTCCTTGACCGCCATTTTCAAAATGGCTGCCAAAAAAGGCGGGAAAATTCAACATTGTCCAATTTCAATGACATTTGGTTTCCAAATAGATCTTGGTGTTGCGAGTTCAATTTGATGTTGAAATTTGTTCCTTGACCGCCGTTTTCAAAATGGCCGCCAAAAAAGGCGGGAAAATTCAACAGTGTCCGATTACAATGAAAATTTGGTTTTCAAATAGATCTTGATGTTGGAGTTCAAAACTGGTGTTGAAAATTGTTCCTTGACAGCCATTTTCAAAATGGCTACCAAAAAGGCGGGAAAATTCAACATTGTCTGATTTCAATGAAATTTTATTTCCAAATAGATATTGATTTGCGACTTCAAAACTGATATTGAAAATTGTTTGTTGACTGCCATTTACAAAATGATGTCTCGACTTCAAAACTGGTGTCGAAAGTGGTCCTTAGCAAGAAAAAATCCCAACAAAAAATATAATAAAACATAATCAGACTTTAAAAACAGTTCAAGATATTGGTGGTGTTCGACCTACAAAGTTTGAGAAACTGAAGATCAACTGTATAACTTACATTGTTACCTTGATTGTGGCAGCTGAAAACCAGGTGAGCGATACAGGCTCCTGGGAGCCTCTAGTCTTATAAACCAATTCATTTTTGACAAAAGCTATTGTTTAACATATGTTTTGCTTAAGTAATTTAGGTTACACTAACAATAAATCCAAAGAAAGTGTGAGAAGTACATACATGTAAGAATGGGTTAACTTGTAAATATAATTGTATATAATATATAGTCATGTTAGTTCTAGTGTATTTGTTGTATACATATTTGTTTTTGCACCTACAATTACTTGGGTTTTTATACCAAAAAATTAGAGTATACTGAAAATGTCAAATAATATCCTAAAACTTGCTGTATGGAACATTGAAGGTTTATCATCAGATAAGATGAACGATCCACATTTTGTCAACATGATTAGTAAAAATCAAATTGTAAGTTTTGTCGAAACCTGGTCAAATAATTTGGATCACAACATTAGTATTCCTGGTTTTTGTTTAATAGATCAAAATATTAGAAAAAAACATAAAAATGCCAGAAGAAATTTAAATCGTGATATATATATATATATATATCGCCACAGTCTACATATCCCCTGAAAATTCAAAGTATTATATTCACTATTGTCCATGTGCGAATCGAGAAATTCGTAATTCATGTAACCTTGCGATGTTTTATTCATGTTCCTAGAGGTATTGTGGGTAAAATATAGACGAAATAGAATGATTTTTATGGAATTAGGGTAATTATGTTGAGTGTCTTCAGTTTTAACCATTAATAATTTGCCTAGAACATGCGTCTAGAAATTATCTAACTTCTGTACATAAAAAAAAAATGATGTTCAACATCGAACAACGAAGCTTTTTAATATTTAGGAATAAGTGTGATTTAAGACTTTCCGTTGTTAAAAACCGATAAAAATTATAAAAAGTAGGCAGTATTTAGTATGAATTAGGCCTTATCAAGTTAATTTGTAGATTCTCATCCACCTGTAACAAAAAATCTGGGGCGGGTGGGAGGATTTTATTTTATATTTTTTACTGATTTTCACTAAAATTGATAGGAATTAAAAGAAAATTTCTGAATAATTGAAAATAAAATAAAAATTGAGCCTAGAAAAAATGGGGCGGGTGGGGATGAGAATCTATTAATTAATTTGATGTGGCCTTATCATATTCCTATGCTTTGTTGACGCTACAATGCTCTACTTCCATGTAATCATACGTATTTGCATATATGATGCGACTTAAATTTATGTCAATGCGACTCTAATTTATGTAAATGCTACTTTCAATTCATGTTCATTTTCACAACTACTACTAAAAACTGGTGTAATCCAATAAAAAACTAATTCATATTAGAAATGATAATTTGACAAAAATATGTCATTCTTTACTCCATTTTAGTCATTTTCTAAAATTAATATTCGATATTAAATCTTTCTTGTTTATTTGTCAGGCTCAATGTTTTCTCCGGCTTTTGGAGTACAAATAATGCTTTGATACAATACTCTTGCGCTTGTTTTAATTACAAGCATTTTCTAGTGATATTTAACACAAGCTGTGTATCAGTTGAAAAGATTATCAACTGATATATATATTTCAAACAGAAATTTTTAAAGCCATATGAATTTTCTGTATGCAATTTCCATTTAAAGGACTCCACGTCTTGTTGATGTTAAGCCGTGTGTTACGTTGAATTGGTTTTGTAGGTGTATGTTCGTTCGTCTGTCTGTCCGTACGTCAAGCGGGTCGTTCCTACATTTGCATAGATTCGTCTTTAATTTATGTCAATATAGGTCTCTTTGTTATACCATGCAATGTTCTTACGAAAAAATGAAATAATTCTATCAAAATTGATGAGATCTGCAGAGAAATATATTTCCAAAATAATTTGATTCGAGAAACCCAAAAGTTCTACTGATTGCATATGCAAAAAATCTTCAAAGTGGTATATCTTAGTACTAAATATCTTCTCTTTTCAAATGTCTTTCTTGTGTCCTTCAAACAATCAATTGTCTCAAATTACATTTCAATATTAATAGGTTTGTCCTTTTCTTCTGTACTTAGTGACATAAAAATACTGATTGTTCACTGTTAATAAAAACGCCTTTTTTGTTTATTAATAAAACGAAAAATTCAAAATAAGGCATTAATTAGATATTCAAAATGTCAGAATTCTGCCTATTTATCTTAAAATGTTATACATTTATCATTTCTCCTAAAATAATAAAAAAAACTTTATTGTTTAGTTTTAGTAAAAATCCGGATTTCTCCATAACAGTATGTCTAGTATGAATCTTAATCCGACAAGAAATTTAGTAGGATCCAGAATCATCCTAGTACAAATCAGGATATCTGAATTTCTCCTCAGGTATAAATCAGAATTCTAATTTGTCACAGTAGAAATTACAATTCCAATTTGTACTTGAAGGATTCTTGATCTTACTGGATTCCAATTCATACTCTAACATATTCATATACACATGTTTTTAGAGTAATTGTGCTGGTATGGTAAGACAGGGATGTATATAACAACGGGGATTTGAAACGAAGTTGGAGATCAAAGGAGACTACCGTAGCGCGATAAAGCATGTCTGTCTCGGGTAGAAATCAATACTAAACTCCGGAGACATGACGGATAAGTACTTCCTGTCATGTGTATTAGCGACTGAAGTAGATAATGGTAGTTGTGATTTAATTAT
The DNA here is from genome assembly GCA_002080025.1 of Modiolus philippinarum. NCBI lineage: Eukaryota > Metazoa > Mollusca > Bivalvia > Mytilida > Modiolidae > Modiolus > Modiolus philippinarum. The sequence goes on from MJUU01023407.1 coordinate 31,462, forward strand.
CGTCAAAGCTCAGATAACATATCGATGTCAGTTTAAAGAGGAAAAATCAAAAGACAAGTTATCATTTAACCATTTTATATTTAATCTGTATTTTTAAACAGCACAAGTATTTAACATTTGGTGATTTTTTAGGAACAATTCCGAACCATTTTCGATTTTTCTGATCCGGAATTTTGGGAGAATAATTGGTACTTCTGAATGATTCAAATTTCTTTTAAATTACAAATACCGTTTATTTGGAAAAAATATCATTGAAAGACAGAATATAGATCTAATGCTTGAGCTATATATGATTGTTATATATTGTTTTGCTTATTTAATATTATTTTTCAAAATTTTGGGTTTTGTTATCACGTGTCATTTTCATAATTTATCAAATACGTCGATGGGGTGTATATTTTTATAGTTTCTGAAATAAATTTTCAATGTAACAACATAAGAAAAAAAACCATTTCAAAGCTGAAAAAATATCCTACCCCTCGGTATAATTCTCGTATTTTGTTGAAGTTATTTACTATTTTATTTTTTTAACAAAATTTGCCCAAGATTTGCATTGTAGAATTGAGAAGTCATTCCCATTTTGTACCCCGTCTCGAATTTCTCGAATCAAAAATTAACTATTCAATTAATTCATTTTTTGAACACACATAATGAAAGGCAAAATATAATTCTAGTGCTTGTACTATTAATTGGGCCGAATTTTAATGATGGTGGTTGCTACGATTTTTTTAAAAAATGGACATCTTTTAGAAATTTTGTTGGTCGGCCATATTGTTTTTGTTTAGGTCGAGGTTCTGCATATAGTATTTAATAAACTAAATAGTTCAGTAAGTACGTGTATTTTTGTTATAAAGTTATAAACGAAATGTCAATAGAAATGTTTTGCCTTTTTTTCAACTCTTTTGGTTATAACACAAATATCAGGGCTTAAGTGTTAAGATACAGAGCGATGTATAATTCTTTCTTTCGGAATACCTGACGGCATCGTTGACTTCAATGAAAAATCTATACACTCGGAAAAATTTCCCGCTCTTTCTGTTCTATTTTATGGATAAATATAATAAATGATAAATTTATGATCATATAGCTGTACATTTCAAACGTGTGTTAATTAAAAAGTATCGGTGTATGTGCGGGGTGTCAATTATATCCGGCACACCTGTGTATGTTATCTACCTGAAATTACGTAATTTATATGACAAGGACTTGACAAAATTGTTCAGATGAAATAGTCGTAAATTTAAGTAGGAACATTTCAATTATGATATCTCTAATGATTGCTATATTATTTATGTGCTAACTGGGTGATGACATGTACATATATGACGACGATATGTAAAAACTAGCGACAAAAACGAAAAGCAAGGACAAATCTTTGCGAAAAGACAGTGAAGCCCTTCAAGTTTTCCATGGCATTTCTCAAGTTATCTTTTCGTATAGATTGTTTTGGTTGTGGAAAAGCCATTAAAATTATAAGAAAAGCACTACATAAAGTTGCTCTTTTTATGACGTTTTATTTATTTTATTATGCTTCCTTTCGGTTTCTTGACATTTTCATTGTTACCATTCGGCCACCCTCGACTGATTCCGGTACCCAACACCAAAAAGGAAGACGGACGCAACCAATACACAGACGTTAGATGGGGGTACGGAATCGGCGGAGTTTACAATTTACTGTGCAATGTAAAATAAAATCAATAGCGGAGAGGACCCAAATATTCGCATTACGCTAACAGTTATTAATTATCTTATGACACTACGGGGAATGATTATCACATCGCCCGAGACAGAGATGCATGATAGATTTGTCTTTGAAGTATGCCGCGTTTCTATTCCCTCTTAGTTATACAGTTCCCTGGGTAAGATGAGGTAGGTCTTCTCTATCCCCCATGTTACGTATGTATAAATATAAGTTTTGTTATACTATGTTGCACATTTCGCGCCTTCGTTTGCAAGTAAAATTATCTTAAATTTTGAAATAAAGATTTAACAAGGTCCTTTACTTCATGTTGACTTGCTTCTAAAATGTATTGTGACATGGATGTTTGTCAGATTTTTCTCTTTTTTTTACTGAAGAGTATAATAACCTCAAAGACCCCCCTCAAACGTGATATGCAACCTCTACATCATAAAACTTCTTATTGTCAGTCATGTTCTTATAACTGACGTTAAGTTGAATCGATAACATAATGCAACGTTGCATTAATTTTTGCCATTAGGTGGCAATATCTTGTAGTAGTCGAGTTGGAGTGTTTTTTGCCCACCAGCGAATGAAACCTCTTGTTATATGAGTATTGGTGATGTTACCCAAGGTTGGTAGTGAATTGCCTGAAGAGTCGTTATGTTTATAACGAACCACAAAATTTACCTCTTCAGCATGTTTCTTTATCTTCCAGATAAAAGAATATAATTGCATTTACATACCACATCGTTTTTAGAAAGCTGCTGATAATTGATTTTTCGAACATTCGAAAGATCCACTTAATGTAATTAACACTAGAAGACAAACCAAAATCTTGCAAAGCAACAAACATTTCAAATACCATTGACTACAGTTAGTGTCAATAAACTCCTGTAAGCTCAAAACGTAAATAAGGTAACTTATCCAAAGCATAATTGAAACATATCATTTTTATTGACAGCAATGAACACTAGCATTGTGGTCAGTGAAACATAGCAATTACTCAAATTTTATTCGCATTCTTGTAAAATGGACAGCAATTTGAGTAGCTCTGAATTAACGAATTAATCACATTATCGTTTTGGATTCCGTCAACAAATAACCAAACCAGATTCAGGAAGTCATTTTTATTAACAGGATATCGTTACAACCAATTTATTAAGTGGAATATCCGATTTCGCACAGCTGGTCTGTACCTTCATTTTTACGGATAAAAGAGCAAGAAGGGGTCATAATTGAAGTCGGTAAGGTTAGGGATGCGGTTTGCACTTAATGTAGACCCAATTTTCTATATATTAACACGATTTTAATAAGTAAAAATAAGAAAAACGAGTATTTTCGTGAAACTCTGTAAGAATTTACATGAACAAAAAGTAGCAGGTTACATGAATTACGAATTTCTCGATTCCCACATGGACAATAGTGATATTGAGGTATTGAATCAGTTTATGATAAATTGTCAATTGATATTGCTAAATATAGTAATTTAGGCCATGTCATGGTACAAGGTGACTTTAATGGTTACACTAATACTAAACCAGATTACATCAAATTTGATGACAATAAGAATATAGAATTAGATGATGTGCAGTATATAGCTGACAATATTAGTCCAAGAAATAATCTGGACCACAAACTCATAAATAAAAGCGGTAGGTTACTTCTAAATTTGTGTCAAAAATCTGGTCTTAGGATACTCAATGGAAGAACTATAGGTGACCTTACAGGCAGATATACATGTATTACTTATGATGGATGTAGTGTTGTAGACTTTATGCTAGTATCAACTGATTTATTAAATATAATTGGTAATTTTACAGTACATGAGTTCAGTTCACTGTCTAATCACTGCATGTTAAGCTGTTCCTTAACTACTACATTCTATTTAAAAAATAAAAAATCGAGTAAATTGGATCCCCTTCCAAATAACTAATATGGACTAAAGAGGCAGTTGAACTATACAATAATAACTTAAACAGTCTTGACAGCAAACAAAAACTTGAAAAATTTCTGGACAATAAATATGTAGATATTAACATTGCAACTGAAGACTTGACTTGCATTCTTCAGGAAAATGCAAAAAAATCTGCCAAACTAATTCAAAATTTTCCAAAGAATACAAAAACAAATAGAAAGAAAAACCGTTGGTTTACAGAATCTTGTAAAGATCTCAAGAGTACAGTCAAAAGTTATGAAAAACTTGTGAATAAATTTCCTGAGAAAGAAGAATACAGGAAGAAATTTTATTCAATGAGATCTAAATATAGACGTTTGTGTAATTATGAAGAGAAAAATTATAAAAATAAAATTTGTTCTGAACTAGAACAGACATATGGTAAAGATCCAAAAACCTTTTGGAACTTAATAAATAAACTTGGAAGGCAATCATCTAATCAAAACACAACAGACATTCCTCAAGATGATTTTGTGCAGTTCTACAAAAATTTGTACAAATCTGAAACAGAAAATAAAAATATACAACATGATATTGTTAATGAATTTAACAATATAAGTCGTGAACGTAACAATAATTTCAATCCAAACTGTAATTTTAACAAAGAAATCACCATAGATGAGATTGCTAAAGCTATACGCTCTCTACGGAATGGAAAAAGTACGTCAGCTGATCTTATTTCCAATGAAATGTTAAAGAATGGTGGTACAGTAATACATAAACCTTTATATAAACTTTTTAATATAATTTTTTCAACCGGGAGTTTTCCTAAAGCCTGGAACGAGAATTTCATTGTTTTATTACACAAAAAAGGTAACAGATATGACCCAAATAACTATAGGGGAATTTCAATCAGTTCTAATCTAGGCAAACTTTTTAATAAAGTTATTTATAATAGAATATTGAAATTTATGGATGTCAATAATTTAATTAGCAAAAACCAGATTGGTTTTAAACCTAAATGTTGGTCTTCAGATCATATATTTACTATGAAGTCCATCATAGATCATTATAAATCAAAGAAGCAAAAAGTATTTGCTGCTTTTATTGATTTAAGAAAATCATACGATACAGTGTGGCGTGTTGGCCTATTATACAAACTTTTAAAACAAAATATTCCAACTAAAATTTATGACATAATACATTCTATGTACACAGACACAAAATGCAGAATAAAATTTAATAACGGACTTAGCAAGCCATTCCCATCCGAAAGAGGAGTAATGCAAGGTGATGTATTAAGCCCTATTCTCTTTAATTTTTTCATAGATGATTTAACTCGACACCTTAATTGTGATATCCATAATCCGATTAAGTTGGGAAACACTTCGATCAGTATTCTTTTACCGGTATATGCTGATGACATTGTTTTGATTTCTGAGAGTAAGGAAGGATTACAAAACTGCCTTAACAAGTTATATGACTATTGTACAACATGGAAACAACATGTAAATGTTGAGAAATCTAAAGTTATAGTGTTCAATTCCAACGGTAAAACATTTTCAAGCCAATTTAAGTATGATAACTCAAATCTTGAGACGGTGTCACATTATTGCTATCTTGGTATTGTCTTGAAGCATAATGGCAATTTCAATCTAGCCATAAAACCCTAACGGAAAAGGCAAGAACAGCCTTTTTCAAAATAAAAAAAACAATTGGGCTAAATAACCCATGTAAATTACTCGAAAAATTATTTGATACATTAATTTCTCCTATTTTTACTTATTGTAGTGGAATTTGGGGTTTATTCTCTAACTTTAAAGATTCAGAACCTTTTGAAAAACTGCATCTTAAATTTATTAAAGAAGTGTTAGGTGTACACTGCAAAACATCAAACGATGCTTGCCGTGCCGAATTAGAGCAACTATCTCTTAAAGGTAGATTTTTAATATCCTGTGTTAAATATTTAGAACATATATTAAGCATAGATGGCTCTTTGGTCAAAGACATATATTTAAATAAAAATGTTTCAAACCCATGGGTTACAAGAATTAAAATAATTCTTGAAAATCTTGGATTTCCATTTCTTGGGAGGAATCCCAGCAACATAAAACTTTATATAAAGCAATTAAAACTAAGAATTATTGATCAGTGCATCCAAACTCAAAATGCAAAAATAAATGAGTCAACTAAATTGGATTTTTTATATAAAAAGTATTTTTATTACTGGACAGAGACCACCTTATGTTGACAATATTAAAACTTTAAAGAATAGAGCAGCAATCAGTAAAATTCGCCTTCGAGCTCATAACTTAATGATTGAAAAGGGTAGACATATCAATATTGAAAAGTCTGAGAGAAAATGTCAAATTTGCAAAGAAGATGAAATTGAAAATGAAGAGCATTTTTTATTACCTGTAAGGCATACCAAACAAAGCGCTTAACTCTGTTACAAAATATAAATTTTCTTAATATGTATATAAATTATCTTAACTCTTATGTTAAATCACAAGTCAGAACACTACCTAAAACATATTCCTGAATATATAATTATGATACTGTAATATTGTATTATTCTCATATCATATGTCATCAATAATTTACTTCTTCATATTGTTTATGTATTGTCATAATCATCGAACCATAACCATGTATTTATGAGTTTGTGTCAATAAAGAATTTGTAATTTGTAATCTTTTGGATATGGTGTTGATACAGCCTCGGGGTATAATTATGTCGCCCCAGACGTAGTCAGGATGACATATTGTTTTTTGTCCGTTTCTCTATTATTATTATTATTCCGCTTTCTTTCTTCCAATGATTTTTGTCCGGCTTCGTTCCCAGAGATGCCTGGACAGAATTCATTCATACTTTGCACAAAGTTAGACCAAGTTGTGAAGTTGTGTCTGCACTGGCCAAAATTTTCGAATTGGCCACCCTTTTCAAAATAGCGGCCATTTTACGTGACGACCTGAAAACAATTTAAGATTCAATATCTCATGAATTGCATAGCAGAAATTGTTCATATTTTGTATAAATGTTCAGTTAGATGAGAGGAAGAAATTGATGCAAAAAAAATTTCAAAGTGCCCGCTATTTCCAAGATGGCGGCCAAAATACAGCAAAATTTCAACCTTGTCGGATTTCAACGAAAATTGATTTCTAGGTAAATTTTGATGCTGCGAACAAGATGGAATCATCGAATTGGCTGTCAGGGGTGACATCAGCTATTGCAAATCTAGTTGTCCTTGTCCAACATACTTTTCATGACGCTCACCTTTACAGGTAAGCTACAGGTAGATGTTAATTGCACTAGGGATTAACAGGATGTGACGGTGACCTAATAAACATCTGTTGGAAAGCCACAAAAAGTAGTTAATAAATAGTCAAGGGTTAACAAACTGGGTAATATTATACAACCTATGAATTTGAGAAGTTCAGAAAATATAAATAAATAAAACCAGTGAGGGAATACACAAAAAAAACGGTTAGCGAAAAGAAAAGGACAAATACACTTTTAATTTAAAAAACAATCAGAAAAAATACAACTAAACAAATAACATACAAACAAACAAAAAGAATGAAAAAGAATAAAATTTAATTTAAAAACTTACAACTACAGATATGCATTAAATAAAGAGTGAGAGACCAATACACAAAAATGAAAAAGAAAAAAGAAATGAAAATATCTGAGATAGACATGCAAAATGAAAAACTGCCAAGGGGTCTCATTATCCCCGCACTTTCGAAGAAAGTTCGGGGATAATGTTATACCCTCCGTCTTTCCGTCCGTCCGTCCGTCTGTCACACTTTCTCGTGACTCAAACTCCTCCTACATTTTTGGATTTAGGGATTTAATTTTGATGTAGAATTGTTGCATATAGTCTGTAGATGCGCAATAAGCTTTCGGATTTTTGATATTGCACTCGGTGCAAACAAGAGGCCCCAAGTTGTCAATTTTTACACATGTGGCATGTGACACAAACTCCTCCTACATTTATGGATTTAATTTTATTGTAGAATTGTTGCATGTAGTCTGTAGATGCGCAATAAGCTTTCCGATTTTTGATCTTTATCTTGATGCAAACAAGAGGCCCCAAGATGTTGATTTTGACGAAGGCCCAAAGATATGGATTTTGACACATGTGGCATGTGACACAAACTCCTCCTACATTTTTGGATTTAGTTATAAAATCCTTATGCAGAATTGTTACATATAGACTGTAGATTTGCAATAAGCTTTCAGAATTATGATTCCGGTTCCAACTTTGGTAAATTTCCTGAAAATGTCAAAAACTCATATTTTTTTGATATTTCAGCATATAATTATGTATATTAGCAATCTTTTTTATAGGAAATGAGATTTTGAATAATAAGAATTCTGAAATGTGATTCCAAATTTGGTAAATTTCCTAAAAGTCTCAAAGACCACTTATTTTTTGTAATTCTACCTAGCAACCGTACTTAAATAGCTTCTTTAATTTAGGACAAACACTTTCATCAATTGGATTTCAAAAATTTTTGATTCCAATTTTGGTAAATTTCCTGAAAGTCTCAAAGACCACTTATTTTTTGGAATTCTACCTAGCAACCATACTTAAATAGTTTGTTTAGTTTTGGACGAACATTTAAATCAGTTTGATTTCAAAAATATTCGATTCTAATCTTGGTAAATTTCCTGAAAGTCTCAAAGACCACTTATTTTTTTGAATTCTACCTAGCAACCGTACTTAAATAGCTTCTTTAATTTAGGAAAACACTTTCATCAATTGGATTTCAAAAATTTTTTATTCAAATTTTGGTAAATTTCCTGAAAGTCTCAAAGACCTCTTATTTTTTGGAATTCTGCCTAACAACCACATATCCTTAAATTCTTTTTGTAAAAATTGCTACTATCAATAGTTGTATTTCAAAAAATATTGGGAAAATTTTTGCCCAGGGGGTGTCAAACAGGGAGTGCGGGGAAAGCTGTCGTTTCGACAACATCTAGCTAGTTTGAAATTGTTTGTGATGGTTTGCAATAAAATGTAACTAAACATTATTTAACAAGACAACAAAACAATACACAAAAGACATTTTTATTATTAATAAAAAAAAGTTCAAGATATTGGAGGTGTTCGAGCTACAAAAGAAACTGAAGATCAACTGTATAACTTACAATGTTTCCTTGATTAAGGCAACTGAAATCCAGGTGAGCGATACAGGCTCCTGGGAGCCTCTGGTTTAAGTACCAAGTCCAATCGTTTTTAAGAACCAGGTCCAATCATCCTTTTACTCATTCTCACTTATCTTATTGTCTTTTTGTTGTGTATTCCCTTACTGTTTAATTTTTTTCTTCAATTTTTAGCTCACCTGGCCACAGGCCATGTGAGCTTTTGCCATCACTTGGCGTCCGTCGTCATCGTCCGTAAACTTTTCACAATTTGGCTATCTCCTCTGAAACCACTGGACCAATTTCAACCAAACTTAACATGAATGATGTATGGAAGGTTCTTTACATAGTTTGCCGAAATTTTTCTGATCCGCCAAAAACATCGCCGCAAGCGCTGAACTTAGATTTAACATTGGACCCTATGGGAAAAAGCATATATTTGCTATCTCCTCTGAAGTTACTGAAGCAAATGGAACCAAACTTTACAGGAATGACGTAAGGAAAGTCCTTTACTTAGTTTGCCGAATTTTTTTTTGATCCGGGAAAAAACATGGCCGCCAGCGCAGAACATAGTTTAACATGGGACCCTATGGGAAAAGCAAATATTTGCAATCTCCCCTGAAGTTACTGAAGCAAATGAAACCAAACTTAACAGGTATGATGTATGGAAGGTCCTTTACATAGTTTGCTGTCATTTTTCGATCCATGAAAAAACATGGCCGCCAGCGCAGAACATAGTTTAACATGGGACCTATTGGAAAAGAAAATATTTGCTATCTCCTCTGAAGTTAGTGAAGCAAATGGAACCAAACTTTACAGGAATGATGTATGGTGTATGGAAGGTCGTTTTTAGCTCACCTGGCCTAAAAGGCCATGTGAGCTATTGCCATCACTATGCGTCCGTTGTCCGTCGTCTGTCGTCCGTCGTCTGTCGTCCGTCGTCAACAATTTCAAACATCTTCTCCTCTGAAACCGCTCAGCCAAATTAAACCAAACTTGGCCTGAATCATCATCAGGGTACGGCTTCTAAAACTGATGTTCAGTTTTTCCCTCTGTCGAACAACATGGCCGCCATTGCTAAAAATAGAACATAGGGGTAAATTGCAGTTTTTGGCTAATAACTCGCAAAACCGTTACAGATATCAAAAATCTGACATGAGGTGAAAATGATCAGCATGATGAGATCTATCCACTGTGCAAGAAAATCTGAAAACCCATCTCGGAGTTATAGCCCTTTTTCCGTAAAATTTTCATAATTTTTGCATTTTTTATTTTTTATTTCAAAAAGTGTAACAGATAGAGGTCAAGTGTAAATTGCAAAAATGTTCAGCATATCAAGATCTACCCACCCTGATATTTTGAAGAAAATCCATAAACCATTGTAGGAGTTATTGCCCTTTTTTCACCGAATTTTTAAAATTTTTGTTTTTTTCATCCTTTATTCCAAAACTATGGAAGATGAAGGTTAAGTGTAAATTTATGAAATGTTTGCCATGCTGTGGTGACTTCAAAACTGATGTTGAAAGTTGTTCCTTGACCGCCATTTTAAAAATGGCCGCCAAAAAAGGCGGGAAAATTCAACATTGTCCGATTTTAATGACATTTGGTTTCCAAACAGATATTGATGTTGCGACTTCAAAACTGGTGTTGAAAATTGTTCGTTGACCGCCATTTTCAAAATGGCTGCCAAAAAAGGCGGGAAAATTCAACATTGTCCGATTTCAATGACATTTGGTTTCCAATTAGATATTGATGTTGCGACTTCAAAACCAATGTTGAAAATTGTTTGTTGACTGCCATTTACAAAATGACCTCTCGACTTCAATACTTGTGTCGAAAGTGGTTCTTAGCAAAAACGTTTTTTGTCAAAAAAGCCCAACAAAGAAATATAGTAAAACATCATCAGACTCTGAAAACAGTTCAAGATATTGGAGGTGTTTGAGCTACAAAAGTTTGAGAAACTGAAGATCAACTGTATAACTTACAATGTTCCCTTGATTGTGGCAACTGAAAGCCAGGTGAGCGATACAGGCTCCTGGGAGCCTCTGGTCTTAGTTTACCGAATTTTTTTTGATCCTTGAAAAAACATGGCCGCCAGCGCAGAACATAGTTTAACATGGCACCCTATGGGAAAATCAAACATTTGCGATCTCCTCTGAAGTAACTGAAGCAAATGGAACCAAACTTTACAGGGATGATGCATGGAAGGTCCATTACTTAGTTCGCCGAAATTTTTTTGATCCTTGAAAAAACATGGCCGCCAGTGCAGAACATAGTTTAACATGGGACCCTATGGAAAAAGCAAATATTTGCTATCTCCTCTGAAGTTACTGAAGCAAATAGAGCAAAACTTAACAGGAATGATGTATGGAAGGTCCTTTACTTAGTTTGCCCAATTTTTTTGATCCTTGAAAAAACATGGCCGCCAGCGCAGAACATGTTTAACATGTTACTCTATGGGAAAAGCATATATTTGCTATCTCCTCTGAAGTTACTGAAGCAAATGAAACCAAACTTTACAGGAATGATGTATGGAAGGTCCTTTACATAGTTTGCTGTCATTTTTCGATCCATGAAAAAACATGGCCGCCAGCGCAGAACATAGTTTAACATGGGACCTATGGGAAAAGAAAATATTTGCTATCTCCTCTGAAGTTAGTAAAGCAAATGGAACCAAACTTTACAGGGATGATGCATGGATGGTCCATTACTTAGTTCGCCGAATTTTTTTTGATCCGTGAAAAAACATGGCCGCCAGTGCAGAACTTAGTTTATCATGGGATCCTATTGGATAAGCATATATTTGCTATCTCCTCTGAAGCTACTGAAGCAAATTGAACCAAACTTTACAGGAATAATGTATGGAATGTCCTTTACTTAGTTTGCCGAAATTTTTTTGATCCGTGAAAAAACATGGCCGCCAGTGCAGAACATAGTTTAACATGGGATCCTATGGGAAAAGCAAATATTTGCTATCTCCTCTGAAGTTAATGAAGCAAATGAAACCAAACTTTACAGGAAAGATGTATGGAAGGTCCTTTACTAAGTTTGCCGAAATGTTTTTGATCCGCGAAAAAACATGGCCGCCAGCGCTGAACATAGTTTAACGTGGAACCCCTATGGGAAAAGCATATATTGACTATCTCCTCTGAAGCTACTGAAGTAAATTCAACCAAACTTTACAGGAATGATGTATGGAAGGTCGTTTTCTTAGTTTGCCGAAATTTTTTTGATCCTTGAAAAAACATGGCCGCCAGCGCAGAACATAGTTTAACATGGCACCCTATGGGAAAATCAAACATTTGCTATCTCCTCTGAAGTTACTGAAGCAAATAGAACAAAACTTTACAGGAATGATGTATGGAAGGTCCTTTACTTAGTTTGCCGAAATTTTTTCGATCCTTGAAAAAACATGGCCGCCAGCGCATAACATGTTTAACATGTTACTCTATGGGAAAAGCATATATTTGCTATCTCCTCTGAAGATACTGAAGCAAATTGAACCAAACTCTACAGGAATGATGTATGGAAGGTCTTTTATGTAGATTGCCGAAATTTTTCCAAATTCCCTTAAAAACATGGCTGACCGAGTGCAGAACATAGTCTAACATGGGACCCTATGGGAAAAACATCTATCTCCTCTGACACTACTGAAGCAAATTCAACCAATCCTTACAGTAAGGATGTATGGAAGGTACTTGGATCTGACAAAAAAGATGTAGTTTAACATTGGAGCCAGGAATGAGAATGGGTGTGTCTTAAAGTCGGTCTTGGTTCTGGTCTTCGGTCTCGGTTCACTGTCTAAAAGTCGGTCTTTCGGTCTCGGTTCCATATGTTAAAAGTTTATTTTTATTAAACAAGAGTATTTATGTTAGGTTTATATTTAGGTTTATATTTTATAATATCTTAATTATGTCATGTTATATAATTAAACATTGCACTTAACAAATTGCCAGGTTTATACGTGCAATAAATTTAATAAATCATTTTACAAAACCAAAGGACCGGAACCGAAATATTGCTATTTGTCGGTTTTAGAGCTGATAATTTTTACCGATTTAACCAACTGTTGTGATACTTCGCCTTTAAAAAATACCAGTGATCTTTTTATCCTCCAACTTTTAAACTAAAGTGATAAAATGAGGTAGCTCAGTAGTTTCAAAGGAGAAGATTTTTGAATGTGTTTTCCCATAGGGTCCAATGTCAAAACTATGTTTCCCGTTGGCGGTCATCTTGGATATAGCGCGGACCTGAAAAACACCTTTTTCAAAAGACAACACAAAGATTAATGTGGCCAAGTTTGGTTCCAATTGGCCCAGTACTTTCACATGAAAAGATCTTTGAATGCGTTTTCCCATAGGGTCCAATGTAAAAGTTATGGTCCCCGCTGGCGGCCATGTTGGATATAGCGAGAACCTAAAAAACATATTTTTACAGGTGACCTTCCAAGGACTATTTTGACCAAGTTTGCTTCGTATTTGCCCAGTAGTTTCAAAGAAGAAGATCTTTGAACATGTTTTCCCATAGGGTCCAATGTTAAAACTATTTCCCGCTGGCGGCCATCTTGGATAAGATGACCGCTGTCGTATAATTTTGGGTCCGCCCAATTTACGTATCCGGCCGGATACAGAATGTTAACATTTTGGGTCCAGGTATCTATTATTCTGTATCCGCCCGTATAAGTTTGGGTCCGCCCAGTTTATGTATCCGGCCGGATACAGAATGTTAACATTTTGGGTCCTGGGCAAAACTAACAAATTAATAAATTAAAGACTTATAAATGTAAGATATTACTGACTTATTTGAAAATAATTTTGTAAAGACCAAAACATCAAAGCATCAAAAGTTTTCGCTTAAATAGAAAAAAGAAGGGAAACGGGGAATGTGTCAAAGAGAAAACGACCCAAAGGGGAGTAATAACAACTCAAAGCCACCATAAGATCTTCAATGGACGGTGAGAAAACCCCACACCCAATGGCAGGTCGGAGTCGGCCCCTGAATAAAGAGTAATCAAGTTCTGCGAAATAAACATCATCCTAGACTCCTATAAACATAATGTCTATATTCCAGACCAGCTCACCAGGTATAAAATAGCACGACAAAAGTATTATCATTACTGACATATCTATTTGGTAAAAGATGCCATGAAGTCATAAAATAATAGCATAATTAGATATAATTACGTAATAAAATGATTAACATTCCTGTGGAATGTTTTTAGAATGATTGGAAACCTAATTTAGTAATTTTTTTATTCAAAAGAGACAATTATTTCTTAGATTGTAATGTGTTTATCATATCTAAGTAAAATTAGTACCTATAATGTAAATAGATCTAAATAATAACAACAAATGAAACCTTTTTAGAAATAAGGAACAAAATAAAAATTGTATTTCGGCAGTTGTTTGTCCCCGCACTTTCTGAAGAAAGTTCGTGGATATTGTTTCGCCTCAGTCTGTCCGTCACGATGTGACAGATACTGCTCCTACATTTTTAGAATAAGGGTATAATTTTGCTATAGAATTATTGCACATATGCTGCTGATGCACAATAAGTTTTCGTATTTTAATATTGGTGTTGATGCAAACAAGAGGCCCATGATGTCGATTTTGACATATGTTGCATGTGACACGAATTCCTAGTACAGTTTTAAATTTAGGGATTTAATTTTGTTCTCGATTTGTTGCATATAGTCTGTACATGCGCATTAAGCTTTCGGATTTTTTCATCTTTATCTTAGTGCAAACAAATGATCCCAAGTAGTTGATTTTGACATAGGCCCCAAGATGTGGATTTTCACACATGTGGCATGTGACGCAAACCCTTCCTACATTTTTTGGATTTATAGTGTTTTAATTTTGATGCAGAATTTTGCATAGAGTCTCTAGATGTGCAATAAAATTTTGATTTCGGTTCCAACTTTGGTAAATTTCCTGAAAATGTCAAAGACACATATTTTTTGAAATTTTGGCATATAATCTTATATTCTGACAAATGTTTGAAAACTTATGATTCTAAAAGGTGGTTTCAGTTTTTGTAAATTTCCTGAAAGTCTCAAAGACCACTTATTTTTGGAATTCTACCTAGTAAAAAACGAAAATAATATGTTAAGTTTAGGACAAGCATTTCATCGATTGGATTTCAATAATATTTGATTCCATTTTTGGTAATTTCTTACTATATAATAGTCTCAAAGACCGCTTATTTTCGGGGATTCTACCTAGCTACCATACAAAAATAATTTGTTTAGCCTGTTTAGGACAAACATTTAAATAATTTGGATTTAAAAATATTTGATTCCAATCTTGTTAAATTTCTTGAAAGTCTCAAAGACCGCTTATTTTTTGGAATTTCTCTCAGCAACCTTACTTTCAGAATATGTTTCTATTAGAGCAAACATTTTCACTAATAGGATTTAAAAAATATTTGTTTCCAGTTTTGAAATATTTCCTGAAAGTCGTAAAGACCCCTTCAGGATTTTTGGGATTTCTACATTAAAAATAAAGTTTAAGAATTTGTTTAATTAGAACAAACACTTTCTTCAATCTTATTTCCAAATATTTGATTCCAAGGTTGGTAAATTTCCTGAAAGTCTCAAATACCTTTTTTTTAAATCTTGCATTATAACCGTATATCCTTGAATTCTTTTAGTAAAAATGACGACTATCAATAGCTTGATTTAAAAAATATTGAGAAAAATTATGCCCTTGGTGTATAACAACTTTTTCTGTGTCAAACAGGGAAGGCGGGGAAAGCTAAACTCTAGTTCATTTAATATATTTTCAAGTCTTTTATTAGCTCACTTGACTATGCGTGAGTTTTTGCCATAACTTGGTGTCTGTCGTCCGTCCGTCGTGAACTTTTCATCAAATTCTCCTCTGAAACCTTTGGGCCAGTTGGAACCAATCTTGGCCACAATAGTCCTTGGGTGGTCCCATTAAAAATTGTATGCGGCAGGTCCATACCTCATCCAAGATCGCCACCAGGTGGGACATAGTTTAACATCGGACTGTATATGGAAAAGACATTCAAAGATCTTTTGTAGTTGATAGCTTTGCTTTTTTGGACTACAGCATCCTTCACAAATTTGGCAGTTAGAGAGAAAATAAGGGCAAATAGAACATACAGCAAGTCCAAGTCCGGCTATCCCGAGTTCCTATCGTTATTTATGTTTGTCTCTTGTTTTCATTATTGTTTTTCTGGTGCAGTTTGCTTGTAAATTGTGGCATGTGATTGTAGTTCCTGGCCATTGTAGGTGTTTGCTGTTTTCCTGTTTTTGTAAGCAAGAGTTTGTTTCCGAGACGGTGAGGCCTTTCGGCGGTGGGACGTACCTGGGACTTCGGTTAATTATAGTTTAAACAATATCTCTAGCAGGACATAGAAAAAAACTTGTTAGAGTGTCTCCTTACGAAAGAGAAATGGTCAGTTTTGCTTGTTTTGTAAAGTTTTCTTTGATGAGAATATCTTAAGGAACCCAGATTTTCCTATTAAATGAATGTCACAAAATGTTATTAAATATATGGCTTCAGAAATAAATTACAAGGAATTTCAAACTGTGGTAACCTGTTACAAAGCTTGTTATGAACACAACTTTTACCCCTACGTCGGAACCTGCACGGAAGGCTCCATTGTAAGAAAGGGAAATGATTTGACTTTATTTCCTGTCTGCTCAACATTATAGTAGTTAGTTATAGAAGCTCTTTCGTTAGTATGACAATTCTAACAAAGGTTCGCGTATTTGGTTTATCTGAGACGAACATTGAAGTTCCCAACACAAATACTGAACAGAGAAGAATACTTCAGCTAAGCTCAAGAAACAAGCAGCACATCCCACTACAGTGAGATAATTTCAAAATATATTTCAACTGTAAGGTAATGTAGAGGTTCCGATTTCACGACGAAATTATTTTGAAGTACAACTGGTCAATTTCAACGTCTGTACAGACTCCAATCCTTAAACTCACACTAGAATAAAAGCTTAAAAGAACCGGAGTCTCCGGGTCTAGATCACTGAGAGAAGTAGCAGTACAAATGAATAGACAAATAAAAAATATGAAAAATAGATCAATAAATAATTAAAAAAAATAAATAGACAAATAAAATTAATGTTATAAAGGTAATAACAATAAAATACAAATGTAGTTATGAAAACATTATATGTTCACTATATATAAATATCAAAAAGAAAGAAAAAAAATAATAAAAAAAACAAAAAATATAAATAAAAAACATGTACATAAAAAATAAAAAAATCTAACAATATTTAAAACAAAATAAGTAAAATAAATACTCTAGAAAGAATAAAATAATGAAATGAAGTGGTCTTTTACCTGTTCCTCCAGGTAAATTTAAACAGAGTTATTTCCCTTCCCGAGATCGAGTTTGCGATAGTTTTTCGTTATTACTATCCTTAAGATATAAATTTCTCTTATAAATTGGCTGAAGTTTTAGACACCCCATTGGTTTAGAGAATCACGTGATGAATCATGTCACATGATCCAATCCTCAGGACAAACAAAATGGCGAATCAGTGTCGAATGAGGTGGTATACTGATCTCGAGTCGGACACTGTTTGTCATCTTATGAACTAAGTCAGTGTCGAATGAGGGTTAAGTTATCGTATCCGTATGGGTAACTGATCTTGAGTCGGACACTTTTATTTTTAATCGTTTGTCATCTTAGGAACTAAATTTCTGACCAAAAAATTAAGGTACGGATCCTGATTGCCAATTTTGATCCAATCCTTAGACAAACGATAGGGAAAGAAGGAGTCAGAATTTCTAGGTAAGATTATTTCAACATTTTAACCAGGTGCCGGTTTCACTTGATAGCAAATAAGGGGGGGGGGACGACAGGACCTTTTTCAGGATGTTTCGGGTTTTTATGATTTAAGTCCGGGATTTCGGGAAATTTATTCACCGGGAATCGGGATTTCGTCAGTCTTTAAGTTTTTTTTGTAGTTCGGGATTTCGGGATTTAGAAAAAATAAAGTCGGGATTCTGGGATCAGACCCCTCCTGCCCCCTCAAATAATACAGTTAATACAAAACAGCCTAGAGTGAATGATACCTCTGTTGCTCCAAAGTCGTAACGGGAACGAGTGTGGAATGAGGGTGTGTATACTGATCTTGAGTCGGACACTTTTATTTTTAATTGTTTGTCATCTGAAGAACTACATTTTTGTAAACATCTGACCAAACAATTAAGGTACAGATCCTGATCACTGATTGCCCATTTTCTATCTTTTGAGATATATTTGAAAAGTCAGGTTTTCATTATGCGGTTGAAACTTATTCTTTACAAATGACCATAAATATTCATTTTTCTTAAATACTTCACATTATCATATCCTTTGGAAGAAGTTTTATATTTCAAGATATAGCTTTCTATAAATCTTAGCATAAATATGTTTGAAAAGTCAGGCTTTATCATGCGGTTGAACATATTCTTAACAAATGACCAAAAATATTCATTTTTCTAAAATATTTTACATTATCATATCCTTTCAAAGAACTTTTATATGTCACGATATAGCTTTTTATAAACCTTAACATAAATATGTTTGAAAAGTCAGGCTTTTCCATGCAGTTGAACATATTCTTTACAAATGACCAAAAATATTCATTTTTCTAAAATATTTTACATTATCATCGGCTTTCGTAGAAGTTTTATATGTCGCGATATAGCTTTATATAAATCTTAACATAAATATGCTTGAACAGTCAGGTTTTTGTTATGCGGTTGAAACTTATTGTTTTCAAATGACCAAAATTATTCATTTTCTGGAATATTTTACATTATCTTATCCTTTCAAAGAAGTTTTATACGTCGGGATATAGCTTTTTATGATTCTCAACATAGATAAGTTTGAAAAATGAGGTTTTCATTATGCAGTTGAAACTTATTCGTTAAAATGGACCAAAATTATTCATCTTTCTAAAATATATTACATTATCATATCCTTTTGAAGAAGTTTTGAATATCGCGATATAGCTTTTTATAAATCTTAACATTAATATGTTTTAAAAGTGCGGTTTTCATTATGCGGCTGAAACTTATTCTTTACAATGTACCAAAATCATTCATTTTTCTAGAATATTTTACATTATCATATCCTTTCGAAGAAGTTTTATATGTCGTGATATAGCTTTTTATGAATCTTAACATAAAATGTTTGAAAAGTGAGGATTTCATATGCCGTTGAAACTTATTCTTTACAATTGACCAAAATTATTCATTTTTCTTAATATATTACATTATCATATCCTTTCGAAGTAGTTTTATATGTCGTGATATAGCTTTTTGTGAATCTGTATATATAGGTTTAAAAAGTCAGGTTTTCATTACGCTGTTGAAACTTATTCTTTACAAATGACCATAATTATTCATTTTTCTAAACTATATTACATTATCATATTCTTTTGAAGAAGTTTTATATGTGGTGATATAGCTTTTTATAAACCTTAATATAAATATGTTTGAAAAGTCAGGCTTTTTTTATGCGGTTGAACATATTCTTTACAAATGACCAAAAATATTCATTTTTCTGAAATATTTTACATTATCATATCCTTTCGAAGAAACTCTATATGTCGCGATATAGCCTTATATAAATCTTAACTTAAATGTGTTTGAAAAGTCAGGTTTTTGTTATGCGGTTGAAACTTATTGTTTTCAAATGACCAAAATTATTCATTTTTCTAAAATATATTACATTATCACATCCTTTGGAAGAAGTTTTATCATGTTGTATCTTAACATATTAAATATGTTTGAAAAGTGAGGATTTCATTATGCGGTTGAGACTTATTCTTTACAATTGACCAAAATTATTCATTTCTCTAAAATATATTACATTATCATATCCTTTCAAAGAAGTTTTATATGTTGCGATATAGCTTTTTGTGAATCTTTGCATATATAGGTTTAAAAAGTCAGGTTTTTCATTATGCTGTTGAAACTTATTCTTTACAATTGACCAAAATTATTCATTTTTCTAAAATAAATTACATTATCATATCCTTTTGAAGAAGTTTTATATATCGCGATATAGCTTTTTATAAATCTGAACGTTAATATGTTTTAAAAGTGCGGTTTTCATTATGCGGTTAAAACTTATTCTTTACAATTTTCCAAAATTATTCATTTTTCTAAAAGATTTTACATTATCATATCCTTTCGAAGAAGTTTTATATGTCGCGATATAGCTTTTTATAAACCTTAACATAAATATGTTTGAAAAGTCAGGCTTTTCCATGCGGTTGAAGATATTCTTTAAGAATGACCAAAAATATTTATTTTTCTAAAATATCTTACATTATCATATCCTTTCTAAGAAGTTTTATACATGTATATCGAGATATATCTTTATATGAATCTTAACATAAATATGTTTGAAAAGTCAGGTTTTCGTTATGCGGTTGAAACTTAATTATTGTTTTCAAATGACCAAAATTATTCATTTTTCTGGAATATTTTACATTATCATATCCTTTCAAAGAAGTTTTATATGTCGCGATATAGCTTTTTATGAATCTTAACATAAAATGTTTGAAAAGTGAGGATTTCATATGCCATTGAAACTTAATCTTTACAATTGACCAAAATTATTCATTTTTCTAAATATATTACATTATCATATCCTTTCGAAGTAGTTTTATATGTAGCGATATAGCTTTTTTAAAAAATTTTTGCATATATAGGTTTAAAAAGTCAGGTTTTCATTATGCGGTTGAACATATTCTTTACAAATGACCAAAAATATTCATTTTTCTGGAATATTTTACATTATCATATCCTTTCGAAGAAGTTTTATCATGTTGTTTATATGTCATGATATAGCTTTTTATGAATCTTAACATAGATAAGTTTCAAAAGTGAGGATTTCATTTAATGCGGTTGAAGCTTATTCTTTATAATTGACCAAAATTATTCATTTTTCTAAAAATATATTACATTATCATATCCTTTCGAAGAAGTTTT
>MJUU01023410.1:2877-25666 GCA_002080025.1 Modiolus philippinarum
TTCTTTGTAAAGCTCATACAATAAGCAATCATTTGATACCTCGTTTTTATAACTTGAAAGCATTTTGTCAACATTTTGAAGCAACTGAAAGAAAAACTTTAACTAAAAACGAAATTTTCCAAAATTTCGGTAGGTGGGTCTAAAAATTCCCCAAGTGCGTGCAGGTTATGCTCGTGTTAACATGTTTTATTTTGAAGAGGGGATGTATGCGGTCTTAAAAAATGGGCGGGGTTCGGAAGTGGGGGGGGGGTGTGCACGGGGGTTATTCCAGCCCATGGACTTATATATATTCCGCTAAAAGATTGTGTATCTAATGTGGCTTTCCATCTGCCCAGTTTGAATTAGCATGTAGCCACGTTATTATCCTTTCTAGATGATAATAACTTTGATGTGCATTATTCTACAACAGGGCTCAAGCAAACATAAGTACACCTAGAAAAGTACATGAACCACTGATATCCCTTGATCAGAAAGCTATACTTACCATGAACATTGATAGGTACTTGACATATGATAGATCATGATATAGAACTNTAGATTCACCTTCAAAACTCTTGCGCAGGTCAGTTTATTGTGATTGGTTTATTAAAATTGTGACGTACAATGGTTATGTATCTGTCGAATGATCTTTGTCCATACTGATTTTTGACGGCTTGTACTTGACATATGATAGATCATGATATAGAATTCTCCCATTACTTGTTGTTCTTCTTCTTCATCTTCTTCCTCCTTTATATATGTTGAAGTATAACTGACTCTGTGCGGGTACACCTTACTACAGACAGGAGTCTAATAAGCATAAAGCTTAAGCTTTAAGTATATCTAAAACTTTATACATCATCTACACTGTATCTGTTTAAAATCTAGTGGTGGAGCTTGGGTCAGGGGATGGAATTCAACTGGCACGGCAGTTTTCCAGTGACTTCGACTCCGTGATGGTCTCGAGGATTTTGTTCCTTATTGATTGCGGGAAAATCGAGTAGTGATTCTCTGTAGTTTGCCTAGGTTTGTAGATTTTTTTTAGTTTGCCTAGGTTTGTAAATGTCTCTTATTCTGTTGTCTCCTGATAAGTACTATCTACCAGATTCAATGTCGATGAGGTGATGTTGTATTCGATAGCATTTGATCCCATTTACATTTTGTAATTTCTTTCTTCTTTGTTCCATTAGTTCCCATTGAAGTGTGTCAAGAAGCGTTGTTACGCAGCCAGGTGTCCTTCTAGTTGTTATGTACAAATATGGCTGCTCTGCGTTGTACTTGTTCTGTAATTTCTCTAATCAACGTTGTGTTTTGTTGGTCCCATACGGTTCATGTGTACTCTTGAGATTGTCCTAATAGTGTCACACAAGCAGTTTCTTTAATATCTGATGTACAACGGCTGAAATTACGCCCAAGGAATTCTTGTGTTCTCGGGGCCTTACTGGAAGTCTGGTTGGTATGTCTTATCCAGCTTATGTCATTGCTGATTTTCAACTGTCAACTACATCACGCTTGAAATTCTCAAAAAAAAAAACACACACACACACACAAAAACAAAAAAAAAGCAAAACAAAACAAAACATAAAACAAAAACGAAAAAACCAAAAACAAAAACAAAAACAAAACAAAACAAACTAAAAAAAATATAAATTTATTTTGTTGAATTTGATGAAATTCGTAAAAACCTCTTTTTATTTGGAATTCAACCTGGTAATTTTACTTTTATTAATTAGAAGAAACACTTCTACTCATTACATTTCAAAAACATTTAAAAAATTCCTGAAATTCTGAAAGACCACACTAGGAATTCTAGAAAGCAACCGAGTCCTATGACTTGTTTGAGTAAAAATAATTGTTTCCAGTGATCCGGTAAAAAAATTCCAATTTTGGCTAATTTCCTTGAAATCTTTGAACTTCATTTCAATCGTAAGTAAATATATATATATATGAAATGTTCAATACTTACGATTAATTCTTATCGTAAGATTTTTTGTGAAAAGGGCTGCAGCTGCTAGGCTTGGAATTCTACCTAACAACCGTATAACTTTAAATTCCTTATAGCAAAAATAGTGATAATCAATAATTGATTTACAAAATGTGAAAAAAAAATTTCGCCAAAGGTCTAAATAACTGGATTCTGTGTCAAACAAGGAGTGGAGGGGTCGCTGTCGCTTTAGTAAACCATTAATAGTTCTTCTTGAAATTTGATGCACTTTTATTCATTACATCTTTGGCATTGTGCTATTGGAGTATGCCAACATATTTGTGTATAGCCCTGTTCAATGTGATGCGGTCTTATCAACTTGTGCTTTAAGGTGAGTTGTTGTGTATAGATGGCTCGGTCTATGACAAACATTTTGCATTTATCTCAGCAATTTTAGAGGAACAAAGATGAAATTGTGTCACAGGCTTCGAATAATAATGCCATATTACTAGGCGGATTTTCAGATCTTCTTGTATACTGACTTAAACATATGGCACTTGTAAATTTGTAAAGTAATTTTTCGCCAAAGTTTTCTCTGGGATGGCTAGTAATACAAATCCACATCTTTGTATAACCATTCGTATGTTTTTATACTATAGGAAAACGAAACAGATAAAGGAATTGTTTACGTACCAATAAACCGGTTTAATCCTATCCTAGTGCCGTTGCTAAGTCCGGCTATCCCGAATTCCTATCGTTGTTTACGTTTGTCTTTGGTCTTATCTGTGTTTTTCCTGTGTAGTTCCCTGGCAGATTGTGGCATATAACTGTAATTTTCATCCATTGCAGATGTTTCCTGTAATCCCTTTTCTTGTATTTGCAGGCTATTAAGTTCAGAATGTCGAGAGAGGGTGTATCACAAGTGAACACTTGTACACAGATTTCTTGATTTCATAAGTTGTCGAAATGCGCATATGCATGCAGAACCTAAATTGCAGTAACTTCGGTATTTAGTTATTCGTCATTTTGATTACTTAAATTGTTGCCAAATCCACATGTACGATAATAATTTGTCCGAATGTTATTACATAACAGCTTTTATAGCCGGTTCTGGAAAATCTAGAAACTCAAGACTCGATTAAACTTTTAGTGGAGATCAACAGAATTTGTCTTTGACTAATTTACATACAATTGTCCTAAATCATGTAATAGTGAGGGATTACATGTTGACCCTTTAAAATATAAAGTACATCTTGTAGACTTTTTATCAAACTGCTAAAGATCAAAGGCATAATTTCTAAGAGTTCTAACACTGCAGCTGTCTTTGGAGATAATTTTAATGTCATTAGTTCATGTGCTCCCCATTTCTGAGATCAATTCTATGGAATTGTTATTGTAATGAAAGCTTTCCTTTTTGGAGTTTTGACTAAATAAGTCCAAACGGATGCTTTTCAATCATCAACTATGTCAATTTATATGCAAACACAGGATCTCATCCGCAGAAAATGATGCTGACAACATTCTTTTGTCCAACAAAAAGTTTTACATGGCGAGTGACGAATGTTTAACTTGAATTCTCACCTGATATTACTTCTTCTTGTGCTTATACATTGTCAAAACGCATTGAAAGTTGTCGACAATAGATGTTTGCTTTCAAATGGAATTAGATTTTTTATCACAGCTTTTCAATTTAAAAATTTAAAGTGAAGATATAGTTTAATTTGAAAACAAATGACATGCAATGTGAGCGAAAATCAAACCAAAACAACCATGAACGACGGTGTAATACGGAAATCTTTCAACACGGCTTTTGAAGTATATTTTTAAGTCGAGTTAACCTTATATTACAGCAGTTATATTTGACTAGGCTTTACATAATCGTCTAAAATCGACAATAGTGTGCACCCATCTCAGAGACTGAAAACATGTATTTTCATTTTTTTGAGGGACCTGGATGGCCGAGTTGTTTAGGAAGCTAGTTTACCTGTACAATTACTGCAGCATATGACCTCTGCGTTGTGAGTTCACACCCGCTTTTTACATCACAAAAAGGTGAACTCGACTTGTAACCTCATGCGATAAAGTGTGCCAGTTAAGTGTTAGATACCGTACTTTTCAAACAAAAGAAGTGGTCGGTATTGAGTCTGGTCTAGTAGACTTCTTTTTCCACATGGGTGCACAGGTGAAGGCCGAGGGGGCGTTAGCGCCGAGGCTTTTACCTGAGAACAAGTGTAAAAAAATGTCTTCCAGGTTCAATACCGACCACTTCTATTGTTTTAAATGCACGGTATCTTACTTGTACCACAATAGAAACTATTTTTTTTATTTGTTATACAACTTTAAAAATTCTTTTATTAGTTTTCATTAACTATAGTGTCGTAAATAAACCAGGACAGCTCTATTTCTTGATGGTGTAATGGTTAGCAAGTTCGTCTTACAATGTAGTAGGTATGTAATGTAATGATGGTGACGAGGGTTCGATACTCGTTTTATATCAACTACTGATTGGTAAGATAAGTAGTAGTTATTTAATAAAAATCGTGTGGTCTCAATAGCGCAATCGATATAACCTTTTGGTTAGAGATAACAAACCATTTCATTAAATGACATGACTTCTATTGAGGTATACAAGTTTTTTTTTATATTTTCTCCCAAAATGTGACTTGTAAAGATAAATATGTTCATTGATATAAAATTTTTGAAGGGACAACAAATTTGGACTTCCGATTTTCAAAACAATGTGTTCACTTAGGCAGAAAAAGTGGCCTTCGCTTAAAATGGGAGGCCATGTTGAAAACAAAAGCTTCGCTGGTTGTATTGTGGTACAAGTGCCCAAGATCAGTGGTTCCCTCCAGGTATTCCAGCTTCCTCCACCACTAAAACTGACCGCCACGATATAGATGAAGTAAGTAGTTGCTGAAAGTGGTGGTAAACTCCATACAAACACACGCATTCCCGTTCTTATAGTTCAGCTTAGAAGAGGTCGCGAGTTTCACTGTTCTACCAATATATGTATCTGTTTTGACACAAATCTGCCTGGATATATTACCGATGCTATATATTGATTTCAAATTTGATATATAAGACTTGATTGAGTGATAATTATAATTAACAGATTTGTGTCATTTTCACCTTGTCTTCGCGATACTCTATACTTAATTTACGTCACATCAGCGATCAATATAACATCAGTAGAAAAGAAAAAAAATAAGATTTTATTAAATGGTCACAAAATCTGTTAAACCCATGTTTACACGCATTGAAAATGTGAGTTTCAATATTTGTGTCTTTCCATTGCTTTAAAATTTGTGATTTACAACATTGTTTTGATAGCGCGAGGAGAAGCATTCTTTTTATGTTTTTATCCAGACATTTCAAAATGAGTACAGACAGAGATGAAATGACGCCTGCACTGGTAACAGTTATTGCCATGCCATTTATTATTCTAATGTTGGCGTTTTGTTTTTCTTGTCGTGCCTCTTATAAATCAGAGTCAAGACCGATTCAGGATTTAGTCCAAATCGTGAGAACATTTAAAGCGGAGAAATCAAATTCACAACAGAACTGAAATGTTAAATCCATAGGTAAGAACAAAGGTTGTATATTGTCATTGTAATTACGTTATTATTTGAAAAAATTAAATGTGTTTAATGTGTTATATTTGATTATTTCGCGTCTTTCACGCAAATGTGCTCGATTTTTAAAACCAAAGACCTGCCACTGTAAACGGTATAGTTGGAAGTCAGTAGATTTTTTTGTATTTGGTTTAATTTTCATGTTTTGCATGTTTTATTTTTCTGTTCCAAACATTTTAGTATATCGAAATTTTGATGAGTAATGGTATGAAATACAAGACAACTGAATCGCAATATGTTTGAAAACATAAGGACCAGTATTTTCCTCGCATTTTAATAATCAAGCGTTCGTTTTATTTGTTTCTGGTATAACTTGCAGTTTTCCATGACTTTCAATAACCTTTTTTTCGATTCAATTAGTTAGATTTTATTATTTTTAATTTTGTATTGTACTAATAAACAGTTTTATTTTTTTAGTTAAAGCAGTCATTTGTTTTCACTGGACATAAATGCGACTCCACTAACACTGAAATGCGTATAACGGACACAATGCCCCGCCTCACACATATTTTGAGCAATGCTATATTTCAGTTAGGCATGAAATTGATGGCATGGGTAAATATTTATTATGTTTTTTTTTAAATTTATATTCTAATGTGTATTTATATGAAGTTTCATGATGATAGCATATATCCGTCAGAGAAAAGAAACTTAAACCTGGGGTTTAATATCATACTTTCCCCTTTTTTCCATGATCAGTGAAGCATGAAATTGGTTGCATTTATGAATTTCTAATATGATATTTGTTAAATTATACCTTAATGTGTTTCGTGATAATAACATAATTATATCCTTCACAGAGAAAAAAACTTCAACCTTCGGGTAAACCTCATACTACCCCCCTTTTGTCCATGATCAGTGAAGCGTGAAGTTGGTAGCCGGTATAAATTTTTATTATGATTTTTGTTTATTTATACCCTAATGTGTATTTATACAAAGTTTCATGACATACATCCTTCACAGAAAAAAACTTCAACCTAAGGGTAAACCTGACTTGGGACGGACGGACTGACCCGAACACTATATGCCCTCCTACTATCGTAGGCGGGGCATAAAAGTCACCTACGGCTTTTCTTATTCTCTATAGAATACTACTTCTTCTATGCCACTGTCCGTGAACGAATAGTAATGTAATTGCGCATACGCAAACGAATCTTCCTGCATTTTTAAAAACGACATATATGTTTTTTCGGATTTGCATTAAAATAAAGAAATAAAAAACTGTATTGTAGGGTTTTCAGGGTAAATCGTGAGATTTTATTGTCGCAAACATATCCTTTCTATATGTGACAAAAAAAAATCCCCTAAGGATCCTCAAACACATTATTGTTATCTCTTAATTTGAAAAGATTCTGTGTAGTGATATTACTAAAGGTATCTCCCCCTGGCAAAAGCATTGTCCTAAGCTGATTTTGGCATCATTTTTGCTTTAGTCAATGACCATTTTCAGAGGGGGTCTGGGATTTTTACCCGAGCCGGGAATTTTTTCCAGATATTTGTTTTTTCACTATACACTATGCTAGGAAATTTTGTTGAGCCAGGCTCTTTTACTAATGGACAAAGTCAGAGCCAGACTATTTTTTATTTTCTTTAACTAAGTTGCTGGTCAGAAAATTTCTTTGGGCAAAAATCAGGGCCAGAATTTTTTTTCTAAAAAAACCAGCCCCCCGAAAATCAAATGGTCCGTGCCTTAGGTTCTTTAAAGTGTTTGTTTCATTTGTTTCTATTATTTGATACTTCAAATGTTTTATTTCTCTCGTCACTATGGAAATCTACAGAAGTTATGGAGTTTATCAGTCACACCCCATATAAACTCAGTTTATATGTAAGCTTCTGGTTCTCTCTAAGCACAAAACAAGTAATTTATATAAATTTCGCATTCCTATTCAAATTTATTATACCTTTTATACCATGATAAAAATGATCATTGTATGTGTTTAAATCATAATAATTCTTTTTTTCGTTATTTCTTATATCATTATAGCAATATTTATACTAAGATAAACATCTCTTAACCTACCATATATCATAAGTGGGTATTGTTTAAATGTTCTGTCTGCATTATAGCAGTTATACCACGACGGACAATTCATTTTTTTGTCGAAGTTCGTTTTCAGATACAAATCTAAAAAATCTAATGTATTACTATTTTATTTTGCATCTTTTTAGCAAAGAAGGCAGACCATGTTAAGCAACAATAGCAATACAAGACAAAAGGAGAAGATTCATCACTGACAACACTTATATGGGAAAGGGGGTGGCTTTGTAAGTGATTTACATCCCAGAACAACACATAAACGCAAGGTTCTAGTGCTTCAAACCTTGTGCCTCAGAGCTTTTAAAAGAATCAGCGATAGAAAGAATTTTTTCAACACCAAGTTTACAGGTTTTCACTATTTGATAATACGCTGTGCACTCTGCGGTCGAAAAAGACACAATCGGAAAAAATATTCAGTCCTACTTTTATCAAACTAACTGACAAAATGGAACTGATAAAATGTTACGATAGCGTGAAAAATTATGATTTTGATATATATTGCTGCAACGATATATTTTTCAATTGAACCTTATAAATGTGGACAACAAACAAAATTATTGTGTAAAACTTAGTTTTGAAGTTTCCAAGGAACCGTTGTGGTCTTCTAAATGGGTTAAACGGTTCAGTTCTTTTTAATAATCCTCTGTGTCAAATAAATCGGGCCTGTGTTGATCCATAAATACATATAATCGTTATTTCTGAAAATGTTTGAGTGCCAAAATATGTATATTTTAGATTCAAGGATGGTGTATTTAGCACTTTTTGCATAATCTTTTGAAGTTATGAACACCGAATATTTGCCTTTTTTTTTGAGTAAAATATGGGTATTATGTAAATTGGAGTCGACAAGGACAATATTTTACATTTATATGTTGTGTAAAGATTGAAAGTTTGTATTTTTTTATATCATGTACGGAATATCCTACATTCTACAACTAGTATTACCCAAAGATATAAGTTATAATATGTACAAAAAATGTACATCGTTTCTATGAATTAAAAAGTAGGAAAAATATACACTTAAAGACGTATGGTATTTTAGTAAATGAGATCCGAACCGTCAGTCTAAAACGAATAATCCAAAGATAATGTCAGCTTCGGAACAACAAAGACATAACATGAGTACGGCAAATAAAAGCAAAAATAAAGACACACACATATACAAAAATGAACAAGACGGACCCATTTAAAAAACATGGGTGAGATCAGGTGCACCCGAGATCAGGTGCGGTAGAGTAAGCACCTCCTGCTTCTTATGAGACACTGGCCGTGCTGAACATGTCAACTCAAGTAGCAAAATCATATCCAGTACAGGAAATACAAACTTAAGCTGTACAGAAAAGGATCTGTTGTCATCAGAGATGGGGTGATTGTAATTGTAATCATTAATCATCTGTAATTTATTACATTTTTTAGAGTAATCAGTGTAATCATTAATCAGCCAAAAATCTGATTACATGTAATTTGATTTAATCAATTACTTCCAAAAATAGCCTGTTATCATGATTATTTTATGATTACATTCTGATTACAATAGAAAATATTAAAATCTCAAGTCATGGCTCTTTTTACACCAATTATAAATCTCATAATTTTTTTTACAATCAAATTGTAATATAATAGAAAAAAACTGTGCAATTGGAACTATTTTCTTTAAATATATATCAACAAAAGTTATTCTTTTTGGGAAAATGTTTGTAAGATCAACCAATTGTACTTGATATTTTTTCATAAATTGATCAAAAATACAAAAAGGAAATTCATTTTAATTTTGTAACAGATTATACCAGAAATGTCAAAACGTAGTAAAATCAGATTTTGTGTCAGTGTCTGCCTTCTGATTGAGTTCAGCAAATGTAATTTTATCTTTGCAAAGATTTTGCAAATTTTGTAAAACTTGTCCCTGATTTCTTTTTTGTACTTGTCTCTGATTTGTTTTTAACAATTTATCATTGGAACCACACTATTCCATGGATCAACCACTACCTGATAAAAGAATAATTTTATTACATGGAAATGGTCATATAGAAAAATATAGATAAATTTGTGAAATATTAATTCTGATTAGAATTTAATTATTGTCATAATTAATTATTGTTAATTTTGGAATCAAAATTTCTATCTTTTGTTTAATGTTTTTGTGAATGTCACCTTTGATCTGACAGGTAGAAAGTAATTAACGTTTGTTTGGTCCCTTAGGGCATTATTATACATGTACTGATGTACAACTATTTGATTTTGTAAGATTGAATGTATTTAAATTACCCAATATGCATTTACAGAAACCATATCAAGAAGTGAAATTAAAGGGATATGGAGTGATTGTGCATATGACAAACTTATTTCAAACAAACTGAGAAAAATACTATATCAAGAAGAACAAGACTTAAATTCTTTTTACATGTAGTTAGAAAAGAACATACAACATAAATATTTCAATTTCTCAACCACAGTTATTTAAGAATTCAATGTAATCAGATGTAATCATGATTACTCTTCAATGGAATCATTAATTTAATTTAATCATGTTAAAAATGGTGTAATCATTAATTCAATTTAATCATACATTTTGGAAAGTAATTGTAATTTAATGTAATTTGATGAAAGTAATCAGACTCATCTCTGGTTGTCATCTGGGAAACATATATCCCATAGCGGTCCCGAGATCATGATGTCGACCGTAAAACTTCTCTGTAGTTATGATATCATACCCTTGCTTTAGTAGGCTATTTGTAAGCAACCGGGTTCTATCTAATTAGTCACTGTATCGACTGCAGGCCCTTGAGTAGCGAATGAGTTAAGAGAAGTAAACTCTTTTAGAATAAATGTTGCTGCAAAGAAAAGGGACGCTTACGTACTGCTTCAAATTCTGTATAAAGCACATTGAACTGGAACTACTTTCATTTCCCACGTTTACACTTGCTTTTAAAAAATACTATGCATGTGTTTCTACCTTTCACTTAACGAAAGTTTACTATCGCCCTTACACTACACTTGATCTTTGAACATCAAAAATGTCAAGTGGAGTATTTGGAAAACCTTTATATTGGTTTCTAGTAACAAACTCATTTATTTTTCCACATTCGTCTCCATCTGTATGAAACATGTTCATTGATTGGAGAGTAACTTCCCTTATATTTTATAAATCAGTTGGACCTTGCTGAATGACAGAAACATTGCCGATGCAGTTTCTAGAAAAAATGTGTCAGAATTTTGTTTGTAATGTGGTTTTCATGTATCAAAAGCATTTTAATGTTCGAGGAGAGTCTATAAAACAGCTAACCCGCGATAGTTTAGAAATGTCTTTTAATATACGACATGCGCAATAATTGGATTTCAAAAATATTTGATTGTAGTCTGCGTAAATTTCCTGAAAGTCGCAATGGCCACTAATTTTTTGGGGAATTCTACCTATAGCAACTATACTTAAATAGTTTGTTCAGTTAAGGACAAACATTTTCATCAACATGATTTCAAAAAAAAAAATATTCGATTTCAACCTTAGTTAATTTCCTGAATGTGTTAAAGACTTCTTATTTTTGGAAATCTACCCAGCAACCTTACTTTCAGAATTTGTTTCTAAAAGAGCAAACTTTTTCACTTAAAAATATTTGATTCCAGTTTTGGTAAATTTCATGAAAGTCTCAAAGACCACTTATTTGTTGGAATTCTACTCAGCAACCTTTTTTTCGGAATTTGTTTCTGTTAGAACATTGCGAACTTTTTCACTAATAGGATTTCAAAAATATTTAGTTCCAGTTTTGGTATATTTCCCGAAAGTCTTGAAATATGTTTCGAAAGGATATGAAGTAATGAACATGAGACCATATCACATATGTTAATTCCAACTGCAATAATTTTAATGAGTTGTATGGCCATTTCGGAAATTAATTCCTCATCAGCAACCAAAGGAAATCCATAATTTCAGAAATGTCTAAAATGCATAAATCCAAACGAAATCCGAATAATCAGTAATGTAAAATATAGCTACGGACAAAACTACGATGGAAGCAGTTAAACATTAGGTTTTAAAATTTACATAAATTAAGATAATAGCAATTGAACAAAGTGTACACATAATATATTATCTCATGTAC
Source organism: Modiolus philippinarum (assembly GCA_002080025.1). Lineage (NCBI taxonomy): Eukaryota > Metazoa > Mollusca > Bivalvia > Mytilida > Modiolidae > Modiolus > Modiolus philippinarum. Next base: position 14,551 of record MJUU01023410.1, read on the forward strand.
AATTAAGTACACACATATCTAAGAAAAGTGAAGAGCATACATCTCTAACACGGGGTTCCACACTCCTGTATTAAATATTTTACGAAAGGATATGGAGTAAATGAACATGAGACCATAACACATATGTTAACTCCAACTGCAACAATTTTTATTTCAAAGTATGTGATTCCAAGTTTGATAAATTTCCCAAACGTATCAAAGATCACCCTTTTTGGAATTCTGGCTATCAACCATATATCCTTGAATTCTTTTAGTAAAATAACGACTGTCAATGGTTTGATTTCAAATATATTGAGAAAATTTATGTCCAGGGTGTAAAACAACTGTTTTCTGTTTCAAACAGGGAATTTGGGATAGACGTCGTTTCCGACAACCTCTAATTTTTCTTTGAATTTGGTGCACTTAAAGTACATTTTTGCCATTGTAATACTGGAGTTTGCCTACAGCTTTACTATGTCTACAGTCATTTTGTGTCACCACATGTTTATGTATACCTGTGTTCAATGAGCTTCAGTTGTATCACGCTGTGCTTTACTCTGCCTTTAATCGGTTTTCTGTGATTCATTGTAATTGTAGAAGTTATCATGCTTCATGAATGTAGCATTTACCGACAATTAGCAAAGAATTCCGCTAAAACGGTGCAAGGGGTCGTCTTGAACACTTGCTGTGAGATATGGGATAAGCTCATTGTTGAAGGCTTCATAGTGACTTCAAGATGAAGAGCATCAATAAAAGCGTCGTTCCTTTGCTTGTTTTTAACCATGTATTTGTTAAGACTTTGTCTCGTGTGCATTTACTCCATATCCGTCCATTAATTCGTCTCCCAAAAGAGAATACATCAAGATGTAGACAAGAATAAAAGCCCTGTCCTAGATAATCTGGAGTTTTCTATGTATCATGTGCGTTTTTGTAACATGTACATTCACTCCATGTCCTTTCATTTTTCCTTTATACCCGCGCTAACAATTCTAATAGAGATAAAACTGTTCACACTCAATGTAGAAGGTCATTCTGTCTTCCAACCGTTATAATTTATCTGCACTGAAGAGATATAAGTTGTCGAAATGCCCATATGTCGAAATCAAATTCACAGTAACTTCGGTATTAAGTTATCTGTTACAAATATTATTGCTATTGTTTTGTCATAAGCTTTTGAATGATGATGTCATATCACTGAATGGCTTTCCAGATCTAAAAAAATACTACTAACTGCTCACTGACTTAAAACTTTCTTACACTGTAGATTTATTAAGTAGTTTTCGTCAATGTTTTTTAAGCAATGCAAAATGATACAAGTCTAACATTTCATTGTATTAACATAAAATATTGCATGATGAGTTTTCAGTATTACTTCCTGTTTACCGATCTATTCAATATCTATATAGATTTTGTCAAGGTTTCCTCTACAATGGTAAATGATACAAATCCTAAATTTTATCACAATTTCTGTAAGATGATGCTTCATTGGGATATGTTTTCAGATCTTTTGGTCAATTTTTGACACTTGTGTTGCATAAAACAGTAATGTTGCATCTAAGTGTTCTCTGCAACGATACACAATCCCAATTTCTGTCCGACGATTTGTATGGTCATGTCGTATTAAAATCTATATTTCTCTTTGACTAATTTACGCACATTGTCGTAAATCATGTATATTGTTGATGGCTTAGTTGTTAGATGTTGACGCTTTAAAGTATAAATCACATGTTAAAGACTTTTAATCATAGCGTTAAAGATAAAAAATAATAATTTCTAAGAGTTTCATACATTGCAGCTGTCTTTGTAGATAATTCCTAATATCATTAGATCATTTCACATGTAATGCGCTTATCATTTCTTAGATCGATTCTTCGGAATTGTACTTGTAATGAAAGCTTTCCTCTTTTTGAAAAAGGATTTATGGCTTAATTAGCCCATTTGGAAGTTTAAATGATGACCGATTTCAATTGAGATGCAAAGAATGTGACCTTGCTTGCGCAGACACGATACTTTCCACAGCATTTGATTAAACTTAAGTTTTCACATGTTTCACCTGTTTACACAACCGATATTAAGTATTTTTGTGCTTACACTGTTGAGATAAATGTTTAAAAGCACAAAAATGGCGATTTAATGGTATTAGATTTTATAAAAAGCTTTTAAATTTTAAAACACGCTTAGGTGAATATTTGATAACATCGGCATGCGAATGAAGTGAATATCGGAGTACATCGCATATGCAGAATTTAAATTTATAGTAACTTCGATACTTAGTTATCACTACCTGTAACCGTGAACAGCAGAAAATGAAAAGCAGAAACGCAGCTGTTTTTCTTTCAATCATATCGTTGACTTCTGTATTACTAAATATATTTTGTAATTCCGATATTATAGTTTTCTTTATAATTCTATGCAGTGTACTTTCAGATTTCGGCTGCATATGATGATGCTTATGAGACATTTTCTTATTGATGTTTACATTCATTGTGGCTGATTATTTCCTCAAATGTTCTGCATTTCTGGCAGCAGTGGAAGCATGTATAAGTTGTCTTTTTTTCTGAAAAACAACAAAATTCCATATTTTAAGCTGTCAGTATTTTTAAGTTGTCGAAATGGGCATATGCAGAAACTAAATTTACAGTAACTTCGGTGTTTTGTTATTTGTTATCACTGGGTCGATGCCACTGCTGGTGGACTGTTAGTCCCAGGTATTCACCAGCCCAGTAGTCAGTACCTCGGTGCTGACCCGAAAGCCGATTTTATTTAGAAACTTTCAATATCTAAATTTTTGTAAATTGTGTTGAAAAACTACTACCCATGAAAGCACTGACCTTAGATGATTTTGGCTTTCAATTTAGATCATATTTGGTTATTTCTTCTTTATCAGTTTCAAACATCTTTTTTATTGTCTTCGAAATGTTTAGAGTGTATCTGCACTGATGAAATATAAGTTGTCGAAATTGCCATATGCAGAAACTAATATTACAGTAACTTCGGTATCTTGTTTTTCGTCCTGAATTTCAAAATTCCTTCCCTCTTGTTTGAATAATATTGAAAGGAATGAATGGTACGTTCTAATTCTGTAATTTGTCTCACCAACTTCTTCTTTTCTCCTCCAGTTGACCAATTTTTCTTATTGGTGTTTACTTTCACTGTGGCTGATTATTTCCTCAAATGTTCTGCATTTCTGGCAGCAGTGGAAGCATTTATAAGTTGGCATTTTCCTGAAAAACAACCAAATTCCATATTTTTTTTTACAAATAAAAATAATAATAAAAAAAGAAACAAAATCAGGGAAAATCAGTACTGAAATTGTTACTATCAGGTAAAATCCATACACCAATCAGGGACAATCAGTTCACTGCTTCACATACAGAAAATAGGCTTGAAGATATTCATTTAAATTTTATTTTTAAAAATAGTGCCTGATTGTTCTTAACATAGTTATTGTATCAAAATTAAAAAAAATCATTTGTTTAAAATAAAGCAATAAAACAATAGATTCACTTACCATATCCCACCAGCTTCCTTAATCCTCTTATTTACCGGTCTGGAGGATCATAAAAATGTTGTCAATAATGTACACAGGGAACATATTGAAGTTGAAAAGAAATGATTTCAAATCTTGCATAATAATTGATACAATATCTCAATAATTCATATATAATTAAAAGTCAATTGTTCAGGGAACAATTGCAAGGTCTTTCACCAGTTTTCATCATGGTTTCATGTTATCATTTTGATTTTATTGTCAATTATAGTCAAAAATATAATGTAAACAAAGGTTTTCAACTTTTTGAGTCTTTTATTTTGTGGTTGCCAAGGACTTTTTCCAAAATTAGCTTGTTGCTAAGGACATGAAAGTCACTTCCGGTTTGGAATGTCATTAATGTCATCTTCACAACATTACAAAACTTTTAAGGTATGGTTGCTAAAGACTTTTATGACAAATTGCATTGTTGCTAGGGACCTTGACACTTATCCTTGAACTAATTTTGTAAAACATTTCGTGTTGTACGTTTTTCCTTTTTAATGTTTCTTTGTATCTGTACTAGTTTTCGAGATATAATCATAAAATCCTGAGACAGGACCTCGAAAAATGGTCCTCGGGCCCTATGTCTAAAACCAAAAGTCCAATGGCTTTGAACTATATTTACAAAATGTAGACCTCAATGAGATACACATTTTCTCAACTACATTTAATCACCTATCTCTTACTTTTTTGGTGATTTTACTGAAAAAAAAGCTAAAAATTGGCTATGACCTTGACCTCTGACCTTGATGACCTTTGACATTGTGCTGAAATTGAAGGTCTCTTCTTACTGATTAATTGATACGTTACTTGACTATACTATCGGTAACGGTTTAAAACTTGTATGTAAAAAACATTTTCCGAAACGGGTCAAGAGCAATAACTCTTTAGGGAGTCATCGGAGAGTTTTGTTCCAATTGAATCAAATATAGCCCTTGACATGTTGAACATTTTTGCTGATTTACTTTTTCAGCTATCTATTATTGTTTCTGAGTTTATCCCCTAACAAGGTCAAAGGTCAAGGTCAAAGATCACCGATGACCTTCAACCTGGTACTCAAATTGAAGGTCTTTTCGCACTGATCACTTTAAACATATATGTTCACTTTATTATCTGTAAGCGTTTAAAAGTTATTCGCAAAAACCTATTTACCAAAAAGCGTCAAGGGCGATAACTCAAAAACGGTTTGTCGCAGAGTTTTCGTTCAATTCAATCAAATGTAGATCTCAATGAAAGGAGTATTTTTGCAATATAATGTTTTCAGAAATTTTTCATCGTTTCCGAGATATCGCGATAGCAAAATTTCGAATTGCGGCCGAAAAAAAAATTTGACTCAACATTTGTAATCAGGACCATTAGAGATACTTGGAAACCAAAGTTGGTCGAAATCCGATAACTTTGAGATATTTGCATATTTAGGGGTCAAAAACGCGTAACCGATGTCGCGACCCAAAAAAATTTCCGTATGACAAATCATCCTTAAGGAATTTAACATTTTCTCCTCTCAAAAGTTTGATATCGGCTACGGTTTTTGAGCAAACATGATAACAAGAAAACCGAATTCGGAGAGATAACTCTGTTACTAAAAATAGTTCGATATGCTTGACTAAGTTTTTGCATCTTCAGCCAATATCGATTCATCATCTCAAGTATCGAAATGATATGTCGCGTAGTTTCCAGGATTGAGCGGCGGAAGAAAAAAAGAAAAAAAATATTCGGAAGAATTGCAGTAAGGTCTTTCACATGTGGTGAAAGATCTTTCACATATGGTGAAAGACCTTACCCTTTTCATATTAACTTGAAACAAATCAGGGAATCGGTGAAAATCAGTCCAAAAATCGGGGAAAATCATTTTTTGCTGTACACAATTATAGTGATACATCGGCAAACGAATGAATTGAAGTTTTGACAAATGACAGGTTCAATCCAAAACAAACGTGGCCGATGGTGTGATACTGACAACATGTACTTTCAAATTCTTAAAATTGTGTACGTATTACCTTTGTTTGGAAGGGGTTGCGAGTTTTACCGCTATACTAATGTATCATATTTGTTTCATTACAAAGCTGAATATAAAACCAATACTATATATGATATATAAGTCTTGATTGAGTGATAATTATAATTAACACTTGATTTTTGTGTCATTTTCACCTTGTCTTCGTGATACTCTATGCTTAACTTACGTCAAATGAACGATCAATAGATATATAACATCCATAGAAAAGAAACAATGTAAAATTTTATTTTTCACAAACAACTATCTTAATGTGGAAAATGTGAGTTTCAACATATTTTTTGTATTTTCGTTTCTTTACTGAAATCTGTGATAGATAACGTTATTGATAGTGCAAACTTAATAATAATATACTTTCTTTTGATGTTCATGTTTTAATCAGGAAAGTGATTTCAAAATGAGTACAGACAGGGATGAAATGACGCCTGCTCTGGTAACAATTATTGCCATGCCATTTATCATTTTAATGTTGGCGTTTTGTTTTTCCTGTCGTGCCTCGTATAAATCAGAGTCAAGACCGATTCAGGATTTAGTGCAAATTGTGAGAACATTTAAAGCAGAAAAATCAAATTCACAACAGAACTGAAGTATTTGATTGAAAGGTAAGACCAATTCCAAGATGATCTCATAAAGTTGTTCCATTTTATCATTTGACTGCTCGAATATTCAACAATGGCCATGTTTCGGATATTCTATACCTTGATTTATATTTGTACACTAATGACATTGTACTTATAAGTGGAACGAACCAAAACAAAGATAAATAATGAAGTTAAAAACGCTGAAAATTTTCATGACCTATAGATTCCATCAAATTTGAAAAATGTTGTGGTTATAGCTGTACTTTTGAAAACGATATGGAATTAAACATTAATTGGATAAAAACCAAATTTAACATAAAAACTTACTAGCATTTCGATATTTAGCAATGTAATGTAATCAATGCCGGCTTTTTGTTGGGTTTAGTCCAATTATATGAAAAAAGTAAAATCTGCGAAAGCATGTGCTGCTTTCCTGGTATATTATACCACTATGTCTGTGTCACTGCTCATGGGCCGGTAGTCCTCCGAATTATCATCAGCAAAGTCACCAATGATCACAAATTGGAAGTTCTGAAATTGGTGTAGATGTTGCATTTATTTTCAAATTTATCATACTCTTTATAACATTTTAAAAATTTTCAATAATAAATTGTTGTTTAAGTCGGTATCTTTTATATCAATAATATTATTTCTATACTAAATAGATGCATCTCCTTACCTCCCATTTATTATTCGTGGCAAAAGGAAGATTCATATAAACACTATATAAGCAATGCATGGGGGCAAATGCCGGTAAAACAAACGATCTTGATTAACTGCATTAAAAGGTAAAATATGTACACATATTATGTCAAACATAAAATTATAGAATCTCCACCTCTCTGGTTTTGATTTTTTTCATCTATTAGATCTAAACATATTTTTACCTTTAAACGCAGTTTGAACAGATATTTTGCAAGTTTGTTATATATAAATGGTTATTATTTAAATCATCAGTCTGCATTCATTACTGCTGTAAACCGGGAAATTTTCGTGACGTCTTTATTTAGGTGTAAATTGACAGGATTTTAGTTCGTGCATTTTTGAATTCGCGCTGCCAAATTGTTGACCATTTACTTCAATAATAGACAAGAATATTCGTACCGTTTTATTTTCGCGCTTCCATTACAAACACGAAAATCACGATGATAAAACCACCGCGAAAATTCCCGGTTTACAGTAGTAATAACACGACACTAATACAAAAAAATACCGAAGTTGCATAAAATCAGTAAATTTCGTTATGCTGTACACGAGTTTCAAGGAATAACCTCTCATCAGCACCATTAAAATCAAACAATATGGAAAGCAATAATCCAAAAGTAGTCCAAAAACAAGTACTGATTTCCAAAAAAATATCGGAATAGGAAGCCAAATCCAGTACAAAGGACATCTACCAAGTGTCTTACACGGAATGAAGCCTCGGTACTTTAAAAGTTCTTTGAATTTTGATAAAAACAGTAAATTTCTACAACACGCAAGGTAAAATTTCATGTTAGACAAGTCTGACTCTTGGGCTGGTAAATACCATCGGGGACCTCTGTTCCACCAGCAGTGGAATCGGCCTAATTGTTAAATACAAAAAAAAAATGTCGAAATTGAATAAAAACAGTTAATTTCGTTATGTTGTATATGTGTTTCAAGGAGCAGCATTAAAATCAAATAATTATTACTAACATATGCTTCTAGTGCTACAGATATTTATAAATTAAAAAGCAATAGAAAATAATTTTGTAAAAAGCAAGCGTGCAGGCTTTCACTATTTTGATAATATAATGTGCAGTCGGAAATCGGTTTAGTCTACTTTTAAAAAACTAATAAAAGCATATACATTTTAATTCAGATGGCACAAAAATTATTATTTTGATATATTTTGCTGCCATATTATAGTTTCAATTAAACATTGAATCTTGTTTAACTAATTACACAACATTATTGTAAATTTAGATTCTGCAGATGGACATGTCCAAAACTTGTACTAAAGTGCAGATGACATAAAAAAAATTTAAGATTATAAACCAAAGATGTCTGACAGATAACAAATAACAAAAATTATGTTAATAGAAAGTTTAATTCAGAGCTATTCATGAGGTATATACTCCTTAGTTTTCAACAGCATTTACAAAAATTTATATATTACAAATTTCCAATTAAATTCGGCTATCGAGTTAGCACTGATGTACTCACTATTGTGCTGGTGAATACTTTTTAGTACCTTTGGGGACTAACAGTCCACAAGCAGAGGCATCGACCAAGTGGAAACAAATAACTAAATGACGAATTTACTGTACAAATGTGATAAATATGATGCAAGAGATAAACCATACCTCATGAGAGAAAAAAATCAGAATTATTGCGTCAGCCTTGTTTTAAATTTTCCAAGAAACATGTGGTCTTCTTCCATACTTTTCATTCACTCAAAAAAGATTTCAAGTACAGTAAGATTTCAATACTTATCCACGATCTGTGCCAAATAAATTGCGACTGTGTAGATCCAAAGCAAATATAAATAATTATTTCTTATATTTCGTTTCACAGAAAGTGGACATTCGTATTCTTACAAAAACCAAAAATCTAGACAAATGTTATTGAAGTGGCAAAACTTTCAATTTACCGAAATTAAGCTCTCTACCTTTCATTGACTCGCCGTCGTGCAAAGACAACATTGTATACATTTGTCAGGTTTTCACGTCTGATTCATCTACAATGTAGACATTTGACATCGATGAATCTAACACATTGTGTATAAGCTTGGGATGTTAATCTTGACTTAATTACAATAAAAGTTTTGCCACTCCCTTAACCGCAGCAATAGAAAAAATTGACAAATGTACCTTGCTCCATGCGTAGAAATGGAAATGTAATTTTTTCCAAGCAATTTTTCACATTATGTCAAAATGGAAGCAGACGGCATATTATATATCTATGGATTGTGTAATTTATTCTCTGTCAGGTTTTACGCATTTTGGGTTTGTTGATTTCCAAATGTGTTGATTTGATCTGCACCGAAGAGACGTAAGTTGTCGAAATGCGCATTTGGCAAATTGCAGAAATTAAATTCACAGTAATTTTGATATTTGTTATTTATTACCACTGGGTCAGGGTCTTTGATGTTGTATAGTTAGTCCCCGAAGTTATTCACCAACCCAGTAGCCAGTCCTTCGGTGCTGGCCCGAAAAAACGATTTCATTTGAAAACTTGCAATATCTAAATTAAAGAAAATTGTGTATCTCCTTCCTATATAGCTCTTCCTTAGCTTATTTTTGCTCTTCTATTTAGATCATGTGGATAATTTGTTTTCTTTCAAGTTTTACGCATATTTCAGTTAATGGATTTCAAAATGTTTCGATTTGATTCGCACTATAGATACGCAAGTTGTCGAAATATGCAAATGCAGAAACTAAATTAATTTAGGTATTTTGTTATTTGGTACTTGTTGCATAATTGTTTGGAGTTATAAACACCGAATATTTGCATTTTTTGGGTTAAAATGTGTACATGTATAGTGTATGCTGTAAATGACTAAATACTGAAGTTACTGGGAATTTAGTTTTAATTGATGTCTGTTGAAATATTGAATGTTATTGTCGTTTGATAAAGTTTAGCTAGAAGTGAAAAAAATACTTCTGGAAATGTAAATTTGGTGTTACTTGACTGATACGTGAACAAGAACTCTAGTACAATTTTCTTTATTAATCATGTTAATTCTCTATTGTTTTGTTTCTTTATAGTGGTGAAACCAGACCATATTTAGCAGCAATATACAGAACTACAACAAATAAGGCAAATAAGGTGACAATATTTGACTCAATATTGACAGCATGTAGCTGTCCTTGTAGTATGTTAAACACAGAATGACACAAATGTTTGGTTCTAGTGCTACAGACCTTTGTTAAAGAAACAGCAACAGAAAAGAATTTTGTCAATGGCAAGTGAAACATCTTTCACCATTTTAATCGTGTTTTGTGCAGTCGGAAAAGACACAATATGAAAGTATGTTAAGTTTACATTTATGAAACTAACTGGCAAAATGAAACCGAATAAATCATAAACATTCTATGTTACAATGGTCTTAAAATTATTATTTTGATACACATTGCTGCCAAAGTATAGTTTTTAATTAAACATTGAATCTTATGTAAGATTTAAGAATTAACCATAACTTATGAGAAAAACAAGTCAGAAACCATCGCGTCAAACTAAGTTTTAAATTATGCAAGGAACACTTGTGGTCTTTTTACATAATTGCTCATAAATATTTAAGGAGCTCAAGTCTCCTTTACTAATGCTCTGTGGTAAATAAATCTAGCATGTATAGATCTACATGACAGATAAATAATTAATTCCTATATTTTGTTTACATAAAAAGTCTTAAAATTCTTACAGGAACTTAAAATACTATGTACGTTGTTCCATGCATATAGATATAAATATTGAAAACCTTTTTTATTGAACCACATAAGCATAAAAGTTTTGAAAACACATGGATTAAATTTTAGAATACAAGATTTCAAAATTTAAGCTGGAAACAGTTCTCTCTGTTGCTTTCCTTCATTTTCCATAAGCAGCTTATTTGCCCAAAAATATTTGATGTTGAAAAAGTTTATACACGGTCTTTATTTTCTTTAATGACTTATAAGCAATAATATGTGACCAATGTGCAAAAATATTTAATCGAATCCTAGGATATCATATGCTTCTAAAACTGAGGCTCACACCTATTTAGTGTAAAGATTAACTAGGTTTAACCGTAGTGAAAATACGTCTGAAATTGTAAATGCTGTAGTACTTGGAATTTGATTGTGCAACTGATTCTTTTTTTTCTATCCAGTATCGTTTTCCTTATCAATGTTTTGTTGTGTTGCATCTTTGCAGCGGAGAAATCATGATTTCATGTTTATGCCCGTATATTTAGTTCTTTCAGTTTCATTTTTCACAATTTACTCAGTCATGTTGCCAACTGAATTTTACTGTTGTTACCATTGTTTTTTTTTGTATTTATCACAT
>MJUU01023413.1:0-12643 GCA_002080025.1 Modiolus philippinarum
TACCTCAGCAGCCCTGTTTGTAGGAGGACTTTCAGGTCAGTAGATTATTACAACATGTCAATTCTGGCATATAGGAGGGTTTTTAAACACCAGGGGGCGTTGCGATTATGCCTAGATACACTTCCTGGAAACACCATTGAGTTGAAAACAAAAGGGTTTATGAGTTGATATGAATAGAAAATTCTGATATTTTATTAAATAAATGTACACATATTTCGATTGCTATTTTAATTTAAGTGTTTAAATATCCTAGAAAAAACTTTATCAATATTTATATTTCAGCATTAAATTGATTTTTTTTTTAATTTTGTCTTTTAATCATTAAAAATATAACTTGTATATATAATATTTGTACATATGGAATAAAATGATAATTATTTTAATTGAATTAAATGTCATTCTGGTGGTAGTTTATCTTGAATTAATTAGGTGTGAAATGATGACATATAACTTGATTAGAAAGGCCAGGTGAAAAGTTACCTGTGCATCTGATTAGCATCTGACAGATGGTCAATCACAGCTAGGGGTATTGTATATTAACATCAAGTTAAGAAGTGATGTTTAATGTCATCTCATAAACACACCTAGGGTCTTCCTTTGATCTATGTCCCAAAGAAACATGCAGTTTTACACCTTCTTATCAGCAGGTAATGAGCAGATTGGAAATTAAATGCTGTAACAAGTTTACATCATTAATCAAAGGTAGCTAAAGAAAAAAAAAACATAAAAAAATGATGAAATCTGATCTATAGTCTATCTCTGGATATTATTTATATCATAAAATCTTAGAAACGTAAGTAAACTTTTGATATGATGTATTTGAATATTTGACTTTATTAAAGAAATTAATTATAAGACAAAAGTTAATCAGAAGAGAAATAAGGGAAACTGGGGGATATTTCAGCCAAAAACAGCATCTATATATATTTATTGACACAAAATACAAATCGTAAATCAAATTATCATTAGAATGTAAATAAATATCAAAATAATTGAAAAGAAACAGAAAATTGCCGAAAAAAGCGTAAAATAAGATAGTTATTATGTTTTGTGTTTCCCAGCTCGGGGAAAACCGTCTCGGGATACACGAAATACCGATACCCCCAATCAGGGACTATATATAGTCCCTGCCCCAATAAATGCATAAAAAAAAAATCGTAAAAAAATATTTAAAAAAAAAACAAAACAAAAAAAAAAAGACAAAAAAAAAAGGGAAAAAGGAAGAATTGGACACCACTAACATAGAGTCTACCTGAATTTAATAATAACTAAACATGTATTTTAACTGATATGCATTTGGCACTTGGAACAGTAAATTTTATCTTTCAACACCCAGTGCTATCAAGCTGAAGTTTTCCTTTTTATCAAATTGAATCAAAATACAGATGAGAAACTATTTGTTGATATGTTGACACGTAAATTGTGTTCGCACAAAAATGCACATTTAAAGATCCAGGAAGGGGGGGGGGCATGGCCCCTTCTTTCTGAAAAAAAAAATTCGTTCAGATTTTTTGAAAAAATTTATCGAAAATGGCCAGTAGACTAAGTCACACTAGCTGCGGAACCGTAGCTCTATAGGTCCTTTTATTTTTTTCTGATTTGGCGGACCATAGAGCTATGGTCCGCAACTATCAAAAAATTAGCACAAGGACCATAAGAGCTACGGTCCCGCAGCTAAAGTCACACCTGATTATTAGAATAATAATATTTTGATGTTGAATTTTTTGACAATAGATTAAAAAGCCGTGAAATCGTCTCTTTTTTTAATTAAAGTAAATATATTAGATCTATCTGTCTGCTGTGCCGAATGCCTTTTATCATATGTTTGTCTCACCCGACCGTCGACGGCACCACGAGTTTTTACATTTTACAATTATTTTTCCACGAGATCTCAAAAATCATTAACAAAATGTACTTATTTGAGAGATCATACATTTTCTGGTGATTATTTATAATTGTAGCTCCATTCTTTCGTTTTCGTTAGGCACGTACTTCACGGTTATCTATCACTATTCACTAAATAGCGATACGGTTGTCAAGATGTTGTTTTCAACTCAGCAATATGGCGGATGGTGGTTGCCACTTCCGGTGACGTCACGAAAAACCCTCCTATATTATAGATTTCTACTACAGTATATGATCGGGACCCATAACATTGTGGTGATGGTGTTGAAATTATATGTACATTGAAATAATATTTTAACTACGATTCAATGGAACCTGCCATGCAATGAGAACTCACTATACTTTTGTTTTAGCACATATTTTACATTAACTAAATGATTAGAGATTAGCAAAACAGGACAAAAAAATGACAAATAGCTAGATCACTATGAGTAAACAAAAAGTTTAAAACTTTTAGTTTACTGGAGGATTGTATTTATCCTTCTTACTTTTCATCAAATGCAACAAATTAAAAATGCTCACCAGAATTACATGAAGCTATTTATCCTTCTTACTTTTCATCAAATGCAACAAATTAAAAATGCTCACCAGAATTACATGAAGCTATGTAGATTCTGATTTATTGTTTTTCTGTTGTTGTTGGGTTAATATCCATTTGTTGTAGGTGTTTGAAGATTTTTTAATATATAAGTGGGGGTGCCTGGAACAATGTGTGTCTCCTTCCTCCGTTCTCCCACATAAATGGAATAGCCCAGACTTATCTAGGTAGCATTGCTATTCACTTTTGGATGTAGATATGTGAGCTTATCAAATTACAAAAATGGCATTTTATGGGAAGGTAACAATTTTCTTTGTTTTTCAGATCCATCTATAACCCAGTTAGCAGCATCGACAATAGAGGGATTTGAGGGATGTCTACGTAATTTTATGTTAAACAATAAGCCATTGGACTGGTTTAATTTAGTTCAGTCATTTGATATTCGTAAAACAGATTGTCCTGTGTGATATTTTCCCGAGCCTTTTACAAAACTGTGCAATAAACATTGGACAAAAATCATACGTGATGTACACATATAACTTTTCCTCAGGGCAAGAGTTTTAACATGGCATTTGAAAAAAATGTTTAAAAGTCATATGAAATTATTTAAAAATGTAACAAATAAGTATATCTGGTGTGTGATTGGTTAATACTCTAATTATAGTCTGAATCCTAAGACAACATTTTTGGATCACTTGTTTTCACTTGTATTCAGAGTTTGTATTGCTTTTCGTTAGTCTATGTTGCAAATACGTTTCATGCTAGAAAAACAGGTGTTTCAGCCAACAAGTCTGACTTTATAAAACGTGACATTGACATCTAAACAGTGTCCATTCTGTTTAAGCATGAAAACGATATATGATAATAGTAGTGAATGTCAATAATCCAAATATAGATCATATTTATTGCAATAGATCTTTTATAAGAAGTTTTATGATGTCACACTCATATGTTCTAAGAAAATCACCCCATTCAAAGGTATTGACAGTATTTGTTAATCAGATCAAAAAGGAAAATGTACAAATTGCTCAGTACATGAAGTAACAGCTTTTCTTTTTATATTTTATATGATTTTTATTTAGAATAATTAAAATGTTAATTATGATATTAATTGATTAGATATACTTTAAGATCATCTATCGGAATTAGCAGAATTTACTTAGAAATATTAAATAATAGAACTGGATTAATACTGTAAAAGGGGTTGTTTTTGCATGGTTTAATATCACGATATTTGCGAGGTTTTATTTCCCTGATTTGAACCTACGTTTCATTAAGTTTGTAATAAAAATAATTTAAGGGCAGAACAATTTTAGTGAATATGCTCCAATCACAAAATTAGCAAAAATAATCCCCTCACCGATATTTTGGCTTTAACAGTATAACTATATTTTAGTCAGTTTCTTTTAAAGTGGTAGTACATTTATATGTTCAATGTACTGTAGATCTGAAATTTTCATGCATAAATGTATCTAGATTTATACTTTGATAGTCACAAATTAGCATGAATGTAATTTATGCGGACTAAAATGTCCAGTAGAGTTCAGCATTGTTATTAATATATATCTTGATGCTACACAAGGATGGTTAACCTGGAGAACTATCTTTTTGACTGTTATTTAAATGTTTAGAAAATATTATGTAATTAATTACTATTGCTATTGACAATCAAAGATGGTGTCTTTCAATGAATGTTCCTTTGACAGACAGTAATTGTATATTTATGCTTCTCTGAGTGTTTAATGCAAAATAGTATGATCTGAAAAATAAATATTCTGTCTTAAATTGATTGTTGATCTTTAATAATAACAACTCTTTTTCTTCATTGCATACAAACACATTATGTCTTAAACTGTAAGTTTTCTTTTGGTAGATTTACTCGATCATTAATATATTATATTTGCAATTCTTCAAATGAAAATATAAACATCTAATGTTTGGTATGAACAAAGTGTTGCTCTATGGAGTTAAAAAATATAGAGCAAAAACTTATAGACCAATTTCATCAACAATTTTCTGTGTTTAATCAACAAATCCCCTAAAACTGTATGCTACAGAATTTTTAGGCATAAATGGGCCTTTAAACATTATCTGTTTATTTAATCTAAACATATTGGTTTTTTTATTCTATTGAAAATCATTGATTACTTTTTGAAATAGGAATCTAATGAGGCATGACAGGCTTTTCCACCTTTATTTCTCAACATATTGTTGAATAGTACCACTATATTATTCAATGTGATGTACTATAATCTGCAAGATGAAAGTTTTTACCAGTATGTTGTAAACGAAATACCATTTTATTCAAATTTGCTCAATTATTAAACTTCGACAATTTTGTAACTCTTTTAAAAAACATTGTAAATTTTTAAAATTATAAAGTCAGTCCTCCGAGTTAGCTTTCTGATTTAACACATTGAAATTTCTATGTTGTTTTATTTTTATATTCAAAAATGTTTTGTTGTATATAAAATATGTATTACTTTTTTTATAGCCATGTATTTATAGTTTATGAGAATAAAATATTCATTTATACATTCACCTATAACAAATCCTTCAAAACTGATACTTAGGCAATGAAAGTCCTGTAGGATACCTTTGATTACAAATTGGTATTTCCTGTAGTAGTTTACCTTGATGCTCCAGTGATGACAAATGGATATACAATAGTATTATATCATACTCTGATTTTTTTATTAACAGACAAAAGATGGGAGCTTTGAACGAGTTGTTATGGGTGTTGCTAGAGGAAGATAGATATATGCATTAAAATTTCAAATGTAATATGTTAATGATCAAGGAAATCCTTAGATAGCTGTAGCTTTAATGTTATTTTAACCTTTGTCATTACTTGTGTCTATCATATAGTGTTTATAATCATTTCAAATCATTTACTTTTCATTTCTTTATATGTTGAAAATAATAGTGAATTCACAATAAATGAGTGAATACAAAAAACTTTTTATCTATCCCGACTTTGCCAGATTTTGTAAATTTATTATTATAATTTTTTTTAAAATATAGTCATCTAAAGGAACAAATTGTCCCACATTTGCTTATTAAACTTTAGCCATGTCATATCTCCTTTTAAGCTACCTTCCAACTTCGATTGCTCGAACACCCAAGGGACTGATAAACAGTTCGAGCAAGAGGGGTGTTCGAGATATCGAGGTTGAACTATGTTTAAACTTGAACAAAGGGACCAGAAAATGAGTTCAAGACATCCATGGTGTTCGAGCTATTGCAGTTTGAGCCATAGAAGTTCTACTGTAATTTCTGTTGTAATTGCAACTAATATTTTAAATCTTGACTTTAACATGCCTGAACAGAACAATTTAATGAACTTGTGTCTCCAGTCTTCTATAATTTAGATTTCTTTCAGTAGTGGGCACCAGTTATTTGTATCTTTTAGTGTTTATTAATAATTATACTTGAAGTTCATGGTTATGTGGTACTTTTTTATGTACAAACTGTGACGTCACAGTTAAGTTTTTGGTAAAATGTAACTCTTCAAAAACATTACAGTTAAGTATTTGGTAAAATGAAGTGACTACCATGATATAATGAAACCATCAATACAAAGAGAAGCAACTACAAAAAGATATTTTTATATAGATGTGAATTTTAATGTTATGTGGGATGTAAATTATCATTGAATTCAGTCTTATTATTATATTATTAAAATGTGAATCCAATAAAAATGATTTCTTCCTTGTATCATATTCCAATGTGAATATTTATAAGTTTAATCATGTATAGTAATTTATTGTGTAAATGTTATATGGTAATATAAATGTATATATAGATGCTTTAATTTTAAAATGTATATATTGTAGAAAAAAAATCAAATTTACTGTTGCAAGAAAAAACCATAATGGGTGCTATATGTAATTGATTTTATGTATTTAACGTTGTATACATGTATGATCTTTCAGAAGTTTTATACTTTTTACTAAATTATAAGTTTTAAAAGCAATATTTTGTTTGTCTTTTCTAAGATGATCATTGTTGTTTTTTTAAGGGTTTAAAATATCAATGGACCTATAAAATTATCTAAGGGCCTCCATTAATCAAATTCACTTTGTTATATCATTATATTTGTCAAAACTGTTATTTATTTTACACCATGGGTTGGAGAGGATTATTGTTTATTATCCTATTGGAAGCCCCTGATGACTTCGAGATGAAGAACAACAATAAAAGTGTCATTCCATTGCCTTTACTACATGTATTTATTTTGTAGAGACTTTGTCTCGTGTGCATTTACTCCATATCCTTCCATTGATTGTCTTATATATATATATATGGACTGTCACAGTTTTGTTTTCAAAATCTCCTTATATATTAAGAATGACAAAAGTTGAGTACAGGACTTCCATGAATTGAAATAAATTTGGACAGACAAATAAGATGAAGGACAAAGAATATATGTTAGGAGAATTCGCTTAAATAAACAAATATTTAAAATATTATTTTTCAAAAAGTTCTTACTACAAATTGTTGGTGTCAATATCCATATAACTTTGTTTATCGGCAATATGTACATTTTTCTCTTTGATCTTACTGACTGATATTCTCAGTATCTCCGTACTGACCTGATACAAGAAAATATCAGACAATGCCGTCACCAATATGACATCATGATTTTATGACGTTGCCGATAAAAACAATAATGGTAGTTTTCAAGGTCTCTACAGAAAATATCACAGGTCGTCCTATCGGACTCGCTGCAATACGGTGATATTTTCTGTCTCGACCTTCAAAACTACCATAATTCTATATATATCATTCTTTATATAACAGATATTATTCAGTTTGAGAGATGTTTAGCAAAGCAAGTTAATGAATACCTGCAAAGAAAACTTGAAAAATTCTCTAGGTCTTCTCAAGTTCATATAATCAGGTTTGATACTTTGCAGAATGTATGTTTTCACATTGACATTTGTACATCCTAGTTTGGTTGTGGATGTACAGGGCATTGAACTTATTTCATGGTTTGTATGAAACTTTGCATGGTGTTTTTTATATACATGGAACATGTGCATCTCATATTTTGATTGCATATTCAATTTTTCCCCATGTTACAGAATAGTTGAACTTGGTAATTTCTATGCCCTGCCATGATAGTGGAAGCAGCATATAGATTTATCCTTGTCCTGCTGCCCTGAAGTTTTTTAAGTCCATCTCTCAACATCTTTACATTGTAGCACTTTGATATTAATTAATTTTTTTTTTTGGATATTTTGATGTATTGTTAACTTGAAGAGTACTACCCAAATCATCAACGATTGGATGTACATGACCTACATTTTATGCTTGAGTAACTTTGATTTAATTGTATTTCTCAACAAATAATCAATGTAGCATTATGATATTTCATTGGAACATTCATCTGTAGGAGTACTTTATACCCAATTCACCATTCCAATATGGCTTCCTGTATTAGCTTTGTAAATATATAGAGTCATGTTATAATACCAATATAACACTCTTAGCACATGCGCAAAAAATGCATAGTTTCTGTTGCATATTTTGAATCTATTTTGCATTTTTAACTGTCAAAATCTACCATCCACTAACAAATTTTAAATTAGATTTGTTTCCAAAATTCATTAAGGAATTTTTTCTGCTTGAAAGGGCAATGTTCGGGACAAACTTCAATATCCCTACTTGTAACACCACAAATAAAATCGTAATGTCCGGTTCGTAAGCAGCGTTTGTTGGAAAGTTTGAATGGAGATTAAGAGGACTTGAGGCATTTTCTACAGTTATAATAGCAATTAAATCAAACAAAAGTAAGTTTTTATTGTATTTGTGGAAAGTTTTTTGTCAGCGAGTTTGTTTATCAAAATCAAAATGTTATGGAACCATTAGATAGTTGCTGCTGGCTTCGGATAAAAAATGGGTGAAATTTCCATATTAGAATCGAAATAAATCATACCCGCCAAATACTATATTGTCATTATAACATGGGCTTTCGTTGTTTTTGCATATTTTACCCCTTGCTAACGCTCGGGACAAAATATTTGCAAAAATAACTCAAGCCCATGTTATAATGACAATTTAGTATGGCAGCCATGTTTTATTTCTTAAACAATATTGTGTCAGTAACCTACGTTTTGTTCTTAAATGACTTTGATTAAATTTTGTGTTTTAAGTCTCAAATGCAGATACCATACAAAAAGGTAAGATATAAATGATTTATAGAATTTATCACTACTCTACAAAAGATGTTTGATTTACTTTAAGTTCTTGTTTTTTCAATTTTGGAGGAAGAGAATTGCTATGGCACATTTTCTGAAGGTGGTACAGGGGTTTAAAAACTGTAAGATAGAATATTCTGATATTTTCATGATTTACACTTACTAAATAGAGCATTCAAAAAACAAAATAAAAATTGAGAGTCACCAGCCACATAAGCATGACATCTTTAATGTAAAAATTGGGCTATTTTGGTTGAAATAATGGGGGAAATTAGCGACTTTTAACTAAATTTTGATTTATTTTATTTTCATCAGATAGAATTTTTTTACAATTTAGTAAATTATTAGCTAATAAACTTGCCTTCAATTTGCATGAAAAATTTTTGGGTCACTGAACTAATTATTGAGTAAATGGCAAAAAACTGATTTTTCCCTATTATTTCTGTACAAATTATCTTCCCTTAATTATGGCCCCGCTTTAAAAAGGGTCAGCGTGAGCTTTTGCCATAACTTGGTCTCTTTCCGTCAATTGTCTGTTAACTTTTCACATTTTCATCTTCTCCTATGAAACCACTGAAGCAAATTCAACCAAACTTTTCAGGAATGATATATGTAAGGTCCTTTACAAAGATTGGCCATTTTGTTCTGATCCTATAAAAACATAGCTGCCAGCGTGGAACTTATGTTTAACATTGGACCCTATTTTAAAAATCACATTTTCATCTTCTGCTCTGAAATGGCTGAAGCAAATTCAACCAAACTTTCCGGGAATGATGTACAAATGGTCCTCAACAATGATTGCTCATTTCATTCCAATCCGACAAAAACATGGCCGCCACCACAACATGGTTTAACATTGGATCCTATGAGAAAATCACATTTTCATGTTCTCCTCTGAAACCACAAAAGCAAATTCAACCAATCTTTGCAGGAATAATATATGGAAGGTCCTTTACAAAGATTGGCCATTTCGTTCTGATCCGATTAAAAACATGGCTGCCAGCGTGGAACTTATGTTTAACATTTGACCCTATAGGATAAATCACATTTTCTTCTTCTGTTCTGAAACGATGGAGGCAAGTTCAACAAAAGTTTACAGGAATGATGTACTGAATGTCCTTAACAATGATTGCTCATGTCTTTCCGATCCAACAATGTTAAACCTAGGTTTAACATTGGACCGTAAGGGAAAAATCACATTTTCGTCTTCTGATCTGAAACGGGTGAAGCATATTCAACCAAATTTTACAGGAATGATGTATGGAAGGTCCTTAAAAAAGATTGTTCATTTAGATACAATCAGATAGAAAACATGACCGCCAGCAGGGAACATAATTTTAGACCCTATGGGAAATTTTTTTTTCATCTTCTCCTCTGAAACCAGTGAAGCAAATTCAACCACACTTTACAGGAATGATGTAAGGAAGGTACTTTATAAAAATTACTCATTTCATTTCGATCCGACAAAAACATGGCCTCCATTGCAGAACATAGTTTAACATTGTAGCCCAGTATTTGAAAACCATACTTTTCATTATCTTTTCTGAAACTATTCAAGCAAATTTAATTGAACTGTATTGGAGTGATGTATTGAAGGTCCTTTGCAAAGATTACTCATTTCAATAGGATCAGACAAAAAAACACTGGTACCAATGGAGAACATAGCTAAACATTTGACTCCATTGGTAAAAAACATCTTTTTTGGTCATGCATGGCAAAGAAGCATTTTGTCAGGTGAATGATACAGGCTCAGTCTCTGAGCCTCTAGTTTGTCTTTTGAGATAGCCTTATGACATTTTGCATGTAGATAGATCACTTCAAGACAGTGTGTCATGAAAAATGATTGGTGACCTTTAACCTTGACCTTTGTCTTCAAGGTCAGATTTTTTGCTTATGTATTGACAAGTTGTCTCTGGGCTATATCTTTTCTGTCGTTTGAGATAGGCTTTTGATGTTTTGCGTGTAGATAGACCACTTCAAGACGATGTGTCATGAACCATAATTGGTGACCTTTGACCTTAACCTTTGTCTTCAAGGTGAGATTATACTTTTGGGTATTACATTCTGTTTATATCTTGACATGATTGTGTTCATACTAGTGTTGTGTCCACACTTGTACTGTGTCCACATCTGCATTGTGTCCACACACACTTAAGATTTGAACTTGTATACAGCAATGGCTGCCATATCTCTGATGTTTAGTTAAATTTGTGTTTGCTGAAAAAGTTAAATATTCTACATGTTTACCCAATTAACGTGGCATATTTGAGCACATTTAAGTATTAATGAGACATCTAAAATCATTTTGTGTACTTCCCAAAGTAAATTCCATTTTTCGCCAGATAAAGAAGAATGATGCGCAATTTTAAACTCCAGTACTACCTTAAATTGCTAAAAATTACCAGTTCATTTATACTGAAACAATTACTAGACTCATCTAGATTTATATTACTCATATCTTCACAAATAAGAAAATTTCATCTTCCCTTGTATTTCATTGTGTGGCCTGCGCCTAGTGCAGGATAGTCACATAAGGATCACTATCTGTCGTCTTGCGCCCGTCCATCTGTATATGGCTCATAAATGTTTAGCATTATCCGCATCTCCTCCTATTTACCGTTATGTGCACAATGCATTTTATTTTTTTTTCCAGATTTTAAAGCTTTAATTGGACTTTGTCAGGGGGTTGAGGGCATGCCTCCGTTATCCACGTGGTACTTTCCAACCAAACAGACAGGAATACTTCAGTTTATATTGTAGATGTGCACCATGCATTTTGTCTTTAATTTTGATTTTTAGAAATTGGACTTCTACTGATTATTCGGATTTCGATTGGTTTTATGCATTTTAAACATTTTTCTTAAATTGTGGATTTCCTGTGTTTGGGTTCTTGTGCCGCTGATGAGGAATTAATTTCCGAAATGGCCATACAGCTCATTAAATTATTGCAGTTGGAGTGAGTTAACATATGTGTTATGGTCTCATTTTCATTTACTCCATATCCTTTCGTAAAATATTTGTCATTTTAGCTTATTAGAGTCTTATATTTTGCCTCCATTATCTGCAACTCCTCCTAGACCGCTTGGTACTTTCAAACTATACTTGCAGGACTGCTTCAATATATATTGCATATGTGCACCATGCATTTTGTTATCTTTAATTTGTTTTTTTTTCCAGATTTTCAGAATATCTTTGGACTTTGTCATATTAGCTTATTGGAGTCTTGTGGTATACCTTTATTGTCTGCAACTCCTCCTAGACCCCTTGGTACTTTCCAACCAAATTTGCAGGAATGCTTCAATTTATATTTGCAGATGTGCATCATGCATTGTGTCATCTTGAATTTTGTTTGGTTTTTTTATACGACCGCAAAAATTTTGCGGTCGTATTATGTTATGGCGCAGTCGTCGTCGTCGGCGTCGGCATCGGCGTCGGCGTCTGTGGCCAGCATAACTTTGTTTCTAGTGGACGGATCATCTTCAAATTTCAGTATGTGGTTTCTTGGTATAATGGCTATCCCGGGTTTTAATTTCGGGTTTATGGCCCCACCCGTTTCAGAAAAAGGGGCCAAAAAGGGGTAAAATTGGGTATTTTTGTGTCTGTGGACAGCATAACTTTGGTTCCAGTGAACAGATCATTTTCAAATTTTAGTATGATGTTTCTTGGCACATGCTTTAGCCCGGGCTATAATTTTATGTTCCTGGCCCCGCCCGTTTTAGAAAAAGGGGCCAAAAGGGGTTAAATTGGTTGTTTTCACATATTTGACTGTAGAATCTTTATTATATATCGGATTTTGATGGGGTTTCTTTCAGTAAACTCCTTAGAAAATTTCCAATCTGTAGTATGCCAACGGATTTCACGTGGCATGTTCCGTTCACGAGATAAATGGGGCCCAAAAGGGGCGAATTTCAAAAATTTCATTTTTTTATTTTTAGTCCGATTTTGATGCAATTTTTTCCAAAGGATTCCTAATGAAAAATTATCATAGCCCTCTACT
>MJUU01023414.1:0-35289 GCA_002080025.1 Modiolus philippinarum
TCGTGGAAGATAAATTTTATAACGCGCCTAAACATCTATCTTTATCATTAAATCATTACCATTATAAAATTTTGGTAAAAACTGCAATTCAAGAAGGTTCGGAAATAGTACGAAAAGATGATGATTTACCAACCACCACAAACCGTTTCCTCTGTCTAATATTTGCTGAAGAGGTAAATGTTAGGCAAATTAAAACATTTAAGAACCATGTCAAATACAATGCTTTGGGTATAATTTGAGATATATGTAAACAAATGGCATATATTTCTTATTAAATACCCATACAAACAGATACATTTGGGTTATATTTGAACAATGTCGAAATAAATTGGAAGCATAAATATTGTTTATCCTCTGCAAACGTAACATTAGTCACTGTAAACCGCGGTCTCTAAAAACTGCCCGTAGGATTATATAGATCAATAAAATATAAACATTACTTAACGTAAAGCGAAGTCAAATAAATGCAAAGTTATGTAAAGGTTTTTAAATATATGCAAATTTTAACATTTGCATACGCGTAATAAACGTTTACACACCTTTGTAAATCGAAGATTTCATGTAGTGAACGATTTACTGAAAATAACATTAAAAGGATGCTGAAATTGTTTATCAGCAAAATTTTCGACAAATATTGAGGCCGTGTTTCTCAACAAACACCAGGGTTTCCAACGGGAACAAATTCTGCGCCACTTTTAGCTCACATTTAAGTTTTATTTTTATGCACCGAATATTTTAAAAGCGTATTTTACAAAACACAATAACAGCCAAGTCCTTTTATTTTAGCCTCGGACATATAGATGATGTGCTTCTCTTAAAAATTTAAGTGTTTAAGGTGTCTCAGTGGTATTATTCCGCCATTTTTGTCTAATAATTGTTCATTTAGGTTTCATTCATTAAGAAAATTAACAAAATAATGATTTAAAATGAAAAGAAAGTTCATATGTTTTTAAAATTGATATTCCTAATGATTTTTATAACATTTTCGTTACAAAAAAGGGAGCTAGTACACATGAGCTTAAAATCTCTTGCTGGATTTACAGAACACAGAAATTATTCAAGGGAGATAATTTGGTAAAATAATTTAACAAAGATATCACTAGAGAAACTAACATTTTGCAATTTTTCTCTCTTATTTCAACGGTGACCCATAATTTTATTTTTTATATGTAAACTACATAATAATAATTAAACACATGCAAAGTATGAAAAAATTCTATAATAGATTTTTCAAACTATACTCTCATATACATGTAATCATTTTCCCTATCATTTCTATGTAAAATCCTGAAATTTTCAATTTCAGATTTTACGCTTAAATGCACGGTGACCCCCAGATTTTATTTAACATTTTGAACAATAATACAATTATGTTTCTACACAGAAAATTTCACAAAATTCTATAATAGGAAATTAATACCCTGCAGACACCTTAAGAGAATATTTCCAAAAGATTTGAAACTAATGAGACAATGTAATTCTGCTAAATAACTTGACCTTTTATTATAAATTTATGATCATGGACTGAAATCTAGGCTGAGATCTTCCCCTTTTTAGTAGCAATCTACCTACCTCACTAGCGTGCGCAGTGTTTATTCCACAGCTCGTTTCTTACTGTAGAATTTGTAGATTATAAAGTTAATTTTTGAACAAAAAAACGAAAATAATTTAAGAACATTCTTTGTTACGGATTTCTTCAGTCTTTGTTACTTTTCTCCTTTCAGATGTTCCAAGGATTTCATTGATAGATAGATATGAAGTGTCCGTTTTTCAAATGAGCAAATTTTCACAAAAATTTGAATTTATCACGGATTAAAACTTCATCCTAGATTGAATCATTGACCGAGTGCCTATTCACGTATGCAAATCAAGATATTCTTACCCTTCCAAAGCACCTGATCTCATTTTCGCGTTCTGAGGGTTTAGCCTTTGAGTGTTGTAGTTGTAGTTTAAGTGTTAATTTGCGTTTTGTTGGTGTTTCGTGTTTTTGTTCTTCCGTCTTCTGGTGTTCTAATTTTTTGCCGTGTCTCTGTTCTTCGATTTCTGTAACCTGCTTGTGTTTATTTACATTGTACCGGCGGTATTCTACTGCCCATTTTGTCAAGTAGACATCCTTCTTAACTAAATATACAGTATTGTCAAAACATTAAGTTTTAGTTTCAGCTGGAATCAAAATTCGTGTATTGATATGCTAATTAAAATGTTTGACCGTATATACAGCTAACTTGATAACTCGTGATAATCTATAAATGCTTCTCATTATAAAACAAACAAGTGGCAATCAATGCGCTGACTGTTTTGTTATACGTACTCTCTTTTCGAAATTCTGAGGTATCCTATAGATAGTCTATGTGATCTTATGTAAACATAATACAAATGCATGTAATGTTGTTCTGGAACATATTTTTTATTATTCAAAGCGCAATACATGTGCTCATGATAACAATGTGTTACTAAAGGAAACACTAACTTCACTTGTAACGTGGAAGAAAGCTCGTTTTCATAAATTAATGCTTATTTGTTAAACAAACATCATTTAAATATCATATAAATATATAAATTTTTATCGCTTTTTAAAGAATTAAGCGCGTTGAAATTTGACAAACGAACATATGTTGACATGGTTCAAACGATTTTGCATAAAGAAGTAACTGACTGAATGACAGTTTAAATATTTTGCATGCAAAACTCTATACATGAAACTTTAGCATCATTTGTCGAAATGCGCATATGCAGAAAATAAATTTACAGTAACTTCGGTATTTAGTTATTTGTAATGCAACTTATTTGCATTTAAAGTGTGTAGCATTAAAGGCCCATTTACACATTGATACAAGTCGCATTCGTCTATGTTAACCTTTTGCGACCTTTCTTTATACGGTTCTCATTGGTTAAAATAAAAAAGACGCATGCAACTCATGCAACTTCAAAAAATCGCATGCTACACAAAAAAAATGTATAATTTACACGGTGTTATTTGTATCAGGCTTCAAAACGCATGCAACTCGTATCGCCGTGTAAATCGGCCTTGAGAAGTCTTTATTATGTGAAGAAACTGATGTATCATCATACTCACCACCAGTCGTCCTAAGTGCTTCACTTTCTTCCTCTGTACTGCCATACACGTTGCTTGCGTCAATAAACGATGTAATAGAATTTGTCACCTGTTTTCCAACTAAAAAAGGTAAAATAACTCGATGAGACAAAATATATGAAAAAAGGTCAAATAAATTACTTAAAAACATCGTTTAAAATTTTTTGACGTACATGTGTGTATATATTTCGCCCGCATCTGTCGTACTTGTGATGTCGAGACTTCTTATCAATATCTTATTATATGTTTGTCTATATTAATTTAGCCTTCATCTAATTTTTCCGTTATAATGATAAATAATATAGACGTCACTGTAATTTTCGAGGTAGATGTTGTTCCTGTTTGTGCTCAGACGGAGAACAAGTATTTTTAACTCCTTTCTGTACTGCTATTTTTACACATCGATTAAAGAGTTTACTTCCTGTCACTCGTTATGTGCGGTGTGAAATGATCAATGCATTTTCATCTCAATTTCCCGTAAAAGAGGGGGTTAAAATAGAAAATATAACAATAGTATTGACGAACTCATTTCATTTGACAGAACTATCCGAGGAAATGACACAAGTTCAAAAGCTTTCAAATGTGGAAAGAAAGAACCTCCTTTGCCATACTTACCAAGATTACAATCGGCTGCAGGAGATGACCTTACAAATTCCATACAGTCAATGTCTAAGTCTTCATCAGGTGTCATAAGTATAGGCATACATTCAGTCCTATGAATATAGATATACAGGATATTAACTTAAGAAAGTACGTGTAGATTTTTTAACTTTTATGATGCTACTGATTCCATTGATTTCCATGGAATCTTGTTCAATAACACTCTTGGTTTATTTCTTTAGAATTTTAATACTGTCAATGTTTGGCTATACGTTGTACATGTAATAGATTAAAAGCGAGCATAGGATAATTAAAGTACCAAGAAAAGCTGAATGAACTCTTGAAACACTTTTTGTATACGTTTAGAACTGATTCAATTTCTTTTAGTTACAGTCTACTGTGGTCAATCTTTTTTTTTTTATTTTGAATAGCAAATGCTGTTTACATCACTTCTAGAATGGGAGAAAGCGAAAAAGGTTGGTTTGGGCCTGATGTTTTTTTTTATTTATTTTTTTCTATTTTTTGACTGCAACACAAATTAAGGACTTGGATTTTCTTCATCTCAGAAATGTGCCTGGACATTTTTAGGAACAAATCTATCGATCTGACCGAAAGTAAGAACTCTGGAAAACGGATTAAGCTTCTGACAGCAGAAAAGTCTCAGCAACAAAATACGTATGTCGGAGAATTTTCTTTACCCTTTGATAAAAACAAGAACCAATTTTAGCGGTGCATAAAAAATTCTATCTATTGTATTTGTTCTTATTATACCTGGAGGTATCTTCTGGACAACAAGTTATATCAGCACCGTCATCACCTGAAATAGTAAAGAAGTTTTTTAAAGATTAAAAAAATAAAAGTTTTCATGTTAAACATCAACATAAAATTTAAACCACATTTATAGTTAAATTAGTGCAAGAACTTTCCACTTGGATAAAATGGTTAATAAAAAACTAAAACGTTTATCAGATACATTTTTAAGACAACATTAAATACATTTGGCCCTTTTAATTGTATTTTTAACTGACATCCACTTCCAGCAGAACTGTAAAGGAATTTTAGTATTTTAATTTTAGTATTTTCTAAAGAAAAATGCCTTTACTTGAAGAATAGATTGAATATACGCTCAGAATTTTTACTAACTAAAAATAATTAATGCAGTCATACCTCAACAGCGGAGAAAACCTACTAAAAAGATTTAAAAAACGAAATTCTAAACATTACTTACGGTACGTGTGGCAGGTCGAGCTGAATAAAATTCTAATATATATGCTAAAGTAGATTTTAAAAATATAGTGATTTTTAGTCAAAATGTTGCGGAAAAATTGCCATTTTCTCCCTTATAATTCAAGCTTCATCGGACAGAACTCTAAATACTTCAAATGTTGATGATATCTTCTTTTAAATATTCTACTAGATTATCTTACTTTTTTTTAGATTTTTATATTAATTTCAATGTATTGTAGCTCTTTCTGTAATTTATGCAAAATTGCTAAAAATAATGAAAGAATTCAATTATTAGATTTTCGAAATAAAATATCAAAAATGGAAGTATTGCGGTGATCAATCCTAATCGTATTTTAAAGACATGTGATTTAATAACACAAAATCAATTGAAATATAGAGTGATTCCGTTTTCCGAAAAAGTGAAAGTCACAAGTTCGAAAAAATACGGAAACTGTGAAATATCTTTTTTAAATTGTCTACTCAATGTTGAAAAAATTTATAAATCTTAATTTAAAATTATATACTTGTCGAAATGGCCTGACTTTAATACTTAGAAATGTCTGATTTAATTGTTTATCCCACATCTTATATACCTGTATATTATGGTCATATACCTGTATAGTATAGTCAATTACCTGTATATTCTGGTGTAAGGACAATATCATGATCCAGGAACTGTCCCCAGTTTAAACTTATGAGTGTATTAAAAGTTTCAAGCTCAGTTGGTTCTTCTGTTGCCTTAAAGATGGCATTGCTGATTTCTCTGGGGTTCGGAAGGGCGGAACCATCAAACAAACTGACACGTTCACTACTCACTAAAAAACAGAAAGCTTGAATTTACACTGTTGTCGTCAAAATAAAGGAGATCACAAATAAAGGTCTAGAAACTATTTGTATTGGTAAATATACACTAAATGTATCTTGTGGTGGTAAAAGGTCTTGTATCAGGATATTTTTGTATTGAGTAGGTCAATTTCCGAAATGGCCATACAGCTCATTAAAGCTAGTGCAGTTGGAGTTAACATATGTGTTATGGTCTCATATTCATTTACTCCATATCCTTTCGTAAAATATTTGTATCAGGATTTTTTTTTGTATGGAATCATATCAACAAGAGCTTCTTGTAAAAACTCAGAAAAGGGGCATACTGTTTCAATCAATTGTAACGGTGATTGTTTACTAAGTATTTTTTTCATAAAGTGGATAGGTTATAAGACAAATTTGGCTTTATACATGTACGTTGGATGCATATTGTTAAATAAGACAGTTTGTGAAATGCTAAAAATTTCAATCATTTGAGGAATTTCAGGAAGTAGTTTTCATGGTTTTGTAAAATGCTGATTTTTAAACATTGCCAGCTCTTTTTAGATGGCTATAATCAAAAAGAATAAAAAGAAAATGTGATTGAATACAAGTTATTTTTCTTGAACAAGTGCCAGAATAGATAACTCTCGAATTAAGTGTGTGAGAGGTTCGGCAACTCTATTTAAGTGATTTCAAGATGAAGGACAACAATAAAAGCGTTGCTCCATTTGTTTAACCTTTCCATACATTAGTAGAAATTTTGTACTATGTGCATGAACTCCATGTACCTTTATTTTTGAAGAGACTATACTTATAATTACCACTGTTGGCGTATACTTCGTCCAGAAAGCGGCGTTGAGTGGCATTTGCACTACCCCATAAAGCATTATTTTTATTGTTACATACTCCACTTATAGTCCGGTAGTTGTCTACATTTTCCAACTGACTACATGTCACGGCTGTAGTATCACAAACACTTGTGTCTGTAGTACGTTTATTTCTTGTGCTGTGGTGTCTAAAACAATATCGAAATTAAATTCCATGCGAAATTATTATTTCTTTGAAAGATAAATTTAGGTAAGATCAGTCTTGCATTAAATGGGTTTTTCGGTAATAACTTAAACCTAAAAGTTTTCTGCGAAATATACAACATAAATGCCGAGGGATATTATTGAAATACATTGTAAAACTAATTTGTAACAGGAATAAAAGTACGTTTTAGGGTTTTGGATTTTAACATAGAGAGATTAGTGCCCTCTCCTTGCTCAAAGATGTTCGCTGGTCAGTGTAAAACAAATAGATTTTTTAAATATTAAGTGACAGTTATGCCTTGTTAGAAAACTGAAAAAGAAGTAACATGAGTGAAACAAAATAATGGGTTGCTGATATCATTTTTGAGATAAAAGTGATTAAAGATTTGGCGGGAAACTGAACTCCTCTGAATTTATCATAGGCCTAAAATAAGCAATGTTTGACACTGAACGAATGTGACAAAATACATAAAATGTAACATAATACAGAAGTTGCTTTTAAATTTGGATTCTGCATATGCGCATTTCGACAACCTATGTCTCTTCAGTGCGGATAAAATCGAAATAATGGAAATTCATTTACCGAAATATGTGTAAAGACTGATAGGGTTTCACAAAATTTTGGAGAATGCTACTAAATATTTATAAATTGAAATTAGCAAACAAAATAGGGGATCGTTGGCAAAAATATATAATGCTTTAGAATGGATAAAACAAGAAAAGTCAAGACCGACCGACACCAGACAAGGAATACTCTCTAGTAAATCGGCAGCCTGGCATATGAAATCTTTTGAGATAAAAGAAATAAATAGAAACATAAAAGGTCATATTATTTTGACAAAAAGTTTTGAAACTGCAGACCTCAAGAGCAGTTACATGAACTTTTTGCCGATTAACGTTTCAATGGCTTCCCTTTTCAAAAGCGTGAAAAACGGGAGCTTAATTTGGCAACTCCATTTTAAGTGGTAAATGGACAATTCTAACAAAATTAAACTTCAAAACTAAAGAAGTGTGCGTCACCAAATACCTAGACGATCAAACGAAACAAGGACAATATTACCATTCTATTATTTGGGATAGCAGGATGAATAAAGTACGACCAAATAGTGTTATTTTCATCACTGAAATTATAATTTGCAATATCCCCTTCATATAAACTACTTTAAAAACATGTACACGACCAATGAAAACAAGCATTACGATAACTGTATACTAGTATATTTTTTTTAAATATGATTTTGTCTCAATCATTATAGTGATAGTAATAGTTCTGTCTGAACTGAAAGCGGTATACTTTTAGTGGTTGATTTAGGGTTTGTCCTTTTGACGTGTAACTTTTTACTGTTATGTTTAACTGCACTAGGGCGATATCAGTGTTTTAGTTTTTAAGTATTCTTTTCATACAAATTTTCTTTATATTCTACCTGATTGTTTCATTATTTTGTCGAATTTCTTTTATATTTGTATAATACGAAACTCTATTTTTCCCTGGATGAAGGGACCAGGGGACCGAGCCTGCATGTTTCTTCTTTTCTTATTGTAAATAGGTAAAAATTTTGTCGGGGATGTTGTTTGCTTGTTAAACAGTACAATTGGCATCGATGTCACAACAGTTTTTGTCATCATAGAAGGCGTCAACTTGATTATTTTTATAAAGCAAATCCCGCTTTTAAAAAAGCAGCTAGTTACGTTTCTTTCCGTCGGTCATTGGTATAGTGGAGGAACTCTTTATACCCTGTAAACATTATTTTTGTCTGAAAATTAACCGTGCCTTTTACCAAAAGTCCTCTTCTCAGTATCACTGTTGGTTATCCCTGGTACCAGTTGGTTCCACTTTGACCTATACGTTGCATCATTGCCGAGTTCCCGAATACGTGTATTTGTTCTAAACCAATGAAGAAGGAAAATATTAATTAGATTAAATAACAGCAATACTCACACATTTCCTTATAACGTCCACATATATAATGACAATAATGATAGGTAGATATTTATTACATGGAAATGCATTTTCAATACAAGCATATCATAAAGTGCACTATATGTAGTATCATAAAGTGTAGAGAAATGTATTGTTTCAAACAACGTAACAAAAGTACAAGTTTTTATATATACATTGGGTTTAATGTTCCATATTGGGTTTATGTGTATGTTCATTATACTATAGGGAAACGGTATAGAAATGGGGAAGATTTGGATGTCAAAAAGACTATAAACCACGTCAAATAGTCCCGAGTTCCTATTATTGCTTCCATTTGTGTATTTGATGTTTTCTGATGGATTAAGGCTATGACTGAAATATTTAATCATTTTACTTTTTTGTTTCATTTCTTATTAAGGAGCTTCTTGATTTGTGATTTGCACATGAATATGTTACATGCCAAAGTATCTTGGACAGCAAATAATTTTTGTTTACCCTCCGGGTGCGCATCCGATTAAAAAAATAACAAAAGTATGACATAGATTTAAACAAAATAAGATAGAAATTAAATGAGCAATTGTTCAGAGAGAACAATTGCTATATGTATATCTTCCACGCGTCATTCAATCGTGTACATTGGCTAGTCATCGATTGAATGGTTATGTCATTCTCTGAACAGTACAAAAATGTGTATATTCCCCAAGCACCACTTGTATTAAGTTTAATAAATTTGAAAAAAGAATCTTAATATTTTGGTTGGAGTTATCTTTATTTACATACAAAACATATAAAAATTGAATCTGAGACCTCTGTGATCTTTACGTTTGGCCTCACCTAATTTCTATATAATATTCATGTCCCTCTAAACTAAATCTATATACTTGCAAAGTATGATAAGCCTTATCTTAAATAGTTCAAAAGTTATAGCCTAGGTTAAAGTTTCGGACTAACGGACAGACAAACAGAGAACAGAAATACCACTTCTGATCTAAAACAAACATCATTGTTGTGTTTATTTTCAACATCACCAACTGAAATATTTATGGTTGCTGAGGACTTTAATGAAAATAATGTTGTTGCAGGGACCTTGACTTTTGACCTTGACCTCATTTTGTAGAATATTTTGTACTGATTTTTTCCATTTTAAAGTTTCTTTTTATGTAAACTGGTTTTGAAGATGTAACCAATATACCAAAGATTGACCCGTTAGGCGATAGGACCAAAAACCAATTGTCCAATAACGCTGGACACAGTGTATAAAATGTGGCCCTTGATGAGACACACATTTCCACCTATCTTTTACGGCTTCTGAGGTTAACTGCTAACAAAGTTAAAAATCACCTGATGATCGTTTGCCTTTGCATTTGTAGAAACCCATGCATCAATTATTGCTGTGGTCATGACAGTGGCAAAACTTTTATTGTAATGAAGTCAAGATTAGCACCCCAAGCTTACACAATGTGTTAGATTCATCAATATGAAAGGTCTTCATTGTAGATATATCAGACGTGAAAACCTGACAAATGTATACAATGTTGTCTTTGCACGACAGCGAGTCAATGAAAGGTAGACAGCTTGGGATGTAAATCTTCATGTCGGTAAACTGAAAGTTTTGCCAGTTGCTTGACCGCAGCAATATCAACAATGGGAAATAGTTCCATGCTATGACTTATTGTTTCTTATTAAATGTTACGCAAACTTATTCTTTCAGGGGAGATATTTAAAAAAAAACATTCCGCACGTAATCCGTTCAAATGTGACAATATCTTCGCAGTGAAGTAATCAGCTATCTGTTACGGCCTCCGAGTTTATTTAAAAACAAGTCAGTTTTTTAACTAGTCGCGGAGAATACTGTTACTAAAAATAGCGGCTTGATGCTTCGAGAGGCAGTTTGAAACCGGGGAAAAGGACTGTCATTATTTCTAGAAATAAAGTTATATAAAAATGTTTTCCTTCCCATGAAATGGTGAAACTTAAAACTATTTTCAGCATTTCGCGAATGTTCCAGTAAATGCATTTTATGTTGTATCTTAAATATATGGACAAACACCATAAATTTAGAAGAATAAGTGCTTACGACTGCACAAGTGCATTTTTAATTTCCATCATAGTAACTCCTTTATCTTGTTGCTGAATAAAATGTGGATCAACTTTACTCAGTCTCCCCCTCCTGTTTTTCTTTCTCTTTCCGTCAATACCTATAACAGATCAAACAATTTCAACTGAGTTTGAGTTGGTTATTGCTGATATTTGCAAGCAATGTCATTCTTTATATCTGGTCGCTTTATGATTGTAAAATCGTTACACCAAAATACATACAGACATTACTGTATATTTTCCAGGAATAATCTGATTACAGTGGAAAGGTGTTTATAAATGTCACCAATGGCATCCTACCTGGTGTCCAAGGCATTTTTTTACTATGATAGTATGTAGGTCCCATTTTATTTATCCTGTTGACCGCTACTTAGTCCAAAGATATCAGGCAGCGTCAGATACATATATAACGCCAACGTGACATCTTCGGTCTGTCGAATACTATATTACAAAATACAAAAAATACCGAAGTTGCATCAAAAACAGTAAATTCGTTATGCTGTACACGTGTTTCAAGGAGTAACCTCTCATCAGCAGAATTAAAATCAAATTATATGGAAAGCCATAATCCATAAGTTGTCCGAAAGAAGTACTCATTACCAAAAATATCGGAATAGAAAGCCAAATCCAGTACTAAGGACATCTACCGAGTGCCATTCACGGAATGAAGCCTCAGTATTTTTAAGTGGTTAGAATATTGAAAAAACAGTAAATTTGTATCAAACGCAAGGTAAAATTTTCATGTCAGACGAGTCTGACTATTGGGCTGGTGAATACCCTCGGGGACCTCTGGTCCACCAGCAGTGGCATCGGCCCAATGGTTCAAAATACAAAAAATACCGAAGTTGCATCAAAAACAGTAAATTTCGTTATGCTGAACAAGTGTTTCAAGGAGTAACCTCTCATCAGCAGCATTAAAATCAAATAATATGGAATGCCATAATCCAAAAGTTTTCCGAAAGAAGTACTCATTACCAAAAATATCGAAATAGGAAGCTACAATTTCTAGCAGATCTAATTTAAAATCAGTCTCTCTTTACATGTTCAAAAGCATTTTCTCTGAAAAAAAAAAGATCAGCTATAAAAACCGATTAGGGAAACAAATTGTGATTTCAGTGAAACACTTGTTTTATTTCAACTTGAGGCAACAAAATCTTAAAAAAACATTATCTGTATCCACTAAAATGGAAAACACATCTGATTTAAAATCATATTGCATAAAATGAACCAAAAACTGTACCTGCTTCTTTGAATTTCCTTTGTTTCCTTTTAAATTCCTGTTCCTGGGATTTTCCCGTGTTTATTGCAGCGTTTATTTTGTCCTCAGCTTCCATCTCTGTTTCTCTGATGTAGGTTTTCAACTCTCTCTCTATTTCACCAAGCTCTCTGTTTAGCTCTTCTTTAGTCAAGTATTTTTGTGAGTAAGTCTTGCTGTCTATCATACATATAATAAGAACAAAGACAGCCGCCTTTCCAAGAAACGTCATGATTCTAAGACAAGAGAAAATTATAAGTATAAACATTAAAATTTTTGAAGTTTAATTAAAAAAGAATTGAAAACAATATTTTGTAGTTTTGTTGGAGTGAAAAAGCATGGAACGGGGCACATTTTGAATAAAGCGCGCAACCCGGGGCATGCAATCGCAAGTGTTCATGAAAGATTAATTAATAAAAATCGTGGATGGTGTACCATTTCTTTGTCTAGATTATTCCACTGTCTTTATTTACTTTTGTTGTTATCAAGGAGTCGCATGCTGATGTATTTTTACTGACTGATAAAACACAGTGACGGAAATGATCGGAAGTACTCGCAGCCAATCAAATACGGTGATTTCCATACGAAGCAGAATGAAAGTAATTATAATATCTTAACATTCTAATTTTAAATAATTTATTTTTTCGCTCGCTTGCGCCTTAGGATTATACAATGTAAAGTACCAAGATAGCTTCAAATCTTTCGAGCAAATCCTTTTTGTTTAAAGTTATTTGTTCTCTACGATTTTTTACACGTATTTTGGATTAAGGACTTCCAAATGATTTGATTTTAGATATGGAAAAATTATATAGGTTAATAGCTATAGGTCACGTTTGGAAATATGTTGTTTATAAATTTATCTGATATCGGGTTTTACGAAATATATAAACAAATAAAATATGTCAAATAAAACAACCGATACACCCAATTCTGCTTCATACCTCGACCTTTTGTTATACATTGACGAACATGGACGTCTGAAATCTAAGTCATATGACCAACGTGATGATTTTGACTTCCCATTGTGAACTTTCCCTTTCCCTAGCATATGGAGTGTATATATCACAATTAATTCGTTACTTAGAGCTTGTAGTTCATACAGTGACTTTATGGAAAGAGCAAAAACACTGTCACAAAACTGCTGAGTTAGGGCTATGTTCAGTCGTTGTTACTTTCGTCCCATCAGAAATTCTATGGCCGCCGCAACATCATAGATAGATATGAAATGTCGGTGTTACAAATGAAAAATGACATTTTCAGCTAGATTCACGTCTTTCCGGATTTGACATTATCGGTTCATATTTTACCCTGGATTGACCCACTGGTAGTGTGAAGGTCGCTGTATACAGAGCGGGACATGCTTACCCTTTCGAAGCACCTGATGTCACTCTTTTGAGAGTTCGCACTGTTAGTGCTTTAGTTTTATTGTTGCATTTGTATAGTGTTTGCGTTTTGTGGTTGTGTAGCGTCTTTAGTCTTCCGTCTTGTGGTGTTCTTGTTTTAGCCTTTTCTCTGGTCTTTGATTTGTGTCATGTTATGCTTTGTCCTTTGTTCCTTCAGTATTGTACTACCGTTGTTAATGATTAAACTTTGAAAGTTTAATTTTGTTATCAGATTAACGTTTTTCCCAAGGTCATGTGATATATACTCTCTCTCTCCCTCTCTTTCGATTAAAATTTGTTTGATTCACTTATAAGCATACAAAAGATAAGCACAAGTAAGTATGGGTTGGCCCTTACTTGACCTTTTATGTCTATTTAAATGTTTTATCAATGGACCGATTCAGAAATTCTACTTCCGTCCTCGTAAATGACGTTGCGCAAGCTCAGCGTACTCGTAAAATATGTTTTGACCAATCAAGAACGTTCAGAACAATGACAATCCCATAATGCCGTTTCATTTCTGAATCGGTCCATTTGATCAAAGAGAGGGCAGATTAAACTATATATATGTAGTGACGGTAAATGGTCAAAATCAAATCAAAACATCTTGAAGACCATAAACCAAAACTTTGTCAAATCTGTTGGAGTACAAACAACCAAACAAAGATCTAAATGAAAAGCCAAAATGAGCTGAGGACAGAGCTGTCAGTGACAAAAATACTCCTAAGTTTATGGCACAATTTTCTAAAACTCCTTTATAAACTTCCAACAACATACTGTTCGTGTGTCAGAAACACTATCTTGACTGATTGGTAAAGGAAATGGGATTTGATAGTTCATCAGGAAACCCAACTTATACTCCCACTACACTATCAAGGGAGGAGATAATTTAAAATCACAACTCTGTTTTAGCATCCTTTGGCATCAAAGCGGATGGAGAAAACAATCAGCCCCCCTACATATACTAGGTCCCTAAACTTCATAAGAACCCATACAAACAGAAAATCATTGCGGAGTCCTCCAGATGCACCACTAAGCCACTTTCCAAGCTCCTTACTACTTTATTGAAAACAGTCAGAGATGGCCTGAAACCTACTGTGATAAGGTCTACTCCACGAGCGGCGTTAGTCAGATGTGGATTCTAAAACATTCTAAAGATCTACTTGAACAGCTAGCCTCTAGCAGTCTCACCCATTGCCATGGCATACAAACTTTTGACTTTTCTGCTCTTTATACTACCCTGCCACACAATAAATTGAAAACAGTAATTTCTGATTTGATACATCAATGATTCTGCATTAAAAACGGAGAACGCAGATACACTCATTTAGTAGTAGGGAAAGACAAAACATATTTCGTTAAGAACCACACCGATTGAAACAAGAAGTACACAGAGAATTATGTAATCAAGAT
This sequence comes from Modiolus philippinarum, assembly GCA_002080025.1. Lineage (NCBI taxonomy): Eukaryota > Metazoa > Mollusca > Bivalvia > Mytilida > Modiolidae > Modiolus > Modiolus philippinarum. The sequence continues at coordinate 14,825 of MJUU01023414.1, forward strand.
GTTGGAATTTTTAATAGATAATATTTTTGTCGAATTTGGAGGTCGCGTTTTTCAGCAGTCAGTCGGGATTCCAATGGGATTAACTGCGCGCCACTTTTAGCTGATCTCTTTTTTCTCACGTACGAGGCCAAGTTTTTACAAGGGCTGACACAGAAAAAATAAAAGCATTAAGCTCAGTCCTTTAATTTCAGCTTCCGCTATATAGACGATGTACTTTCTCGTAATAATAAAAAATTCAAGGAATATTACACCAGATCTATCCCAATGAGCTTGAAATTAAAGAGACTACTGATACACCTACTTCAGCTTCGTACTTAGATCTTTAGATATACACTGACGAAGATGGACGTTTGAAATCTAAGCTATATGACAAACGTGATGACTTTAACTTCCTAAGTGTGAACTTTCCCTTTCTGAGCAGCAATATACCTACCTCTCCAGCATATGGAGTTTACATTTCACAGTTGATTCGTTATTGCCGAGCATGTAGTGTATACAGTGATTTTTTATTAGAGCAAAAACACTGTCCCAAAAGCTGCTTAGTCGTCAGGGATTTGTTCAGCCTTTGTTACTTTCAATCCTTCAGAAATTCTATGGCCATGACATCATTGACAGATATTACGTGTCTATGTCCCAAATGAAAACGTACTTGGAGTTAACAGGAAAACCACAAATTTTGCAGTTTTATCTGAACTTGGTCGCTTCCCTATGCATATTGCTTTTGTAAAAGCTATGCTCAACTATTGGCAAAGATTAGAACACAATGTGGAAAATTTTCCACTGTTGCAGGATGCATATATGCACTCTAAAATGCTCCATGGACAGCACAAATCATCATGGTATGGGTCACTTATGGTAATTTTGCAGAAATTTCCTGATCTATGTAATCAACATCACATGCAATAGAAAATAAGCAAACAGACAATTGCAAGATCCCTGAAAAGTTCATATATTAATGAGTGGTATGAAAAATTGCTTGATTTCTCAGATGGAAAACTGAGAACATACACAAAAAAGTCAAACTATGGATTTGAAAAATATTTAGAATCCATCAATAGTTTTGAGCACAGGAGAAGCCCAAGTAAATTAAGGTTGTCAGCACACCATTTGCAGGTTGAAGTAGGTAGATACCAGGGTATCCCTCCACACTTACGACTTTGCCAACATTGTAACTCAGGCGAGGTTGAAGATGAAAAACACTTCTTGTTGAAGTGTTCTAAATATATTACTGAAAGGAAACAATATCAGAATCTTGTAAAAACTTTGTAAGATTGGATGATGATCAGAAATTAATCTGGTTATTTAATTGTGAAGATATAACTATACCAAAACGTTTAAATGAGTTCACATTAAAAGATTGCAGATAATACTAGCAAAGTGAACAATTTTATCCACATACGTGCCGTATTTGTTGCTCATATTATATCTAAACAAGTGTATTGCTTGTCTACATTAGACACGAGGAGGATTGCGAATATGCGGTCGAAGCAGCATGCCGCACATCCTTGAGCACCGACCCTTGGTGTCTCTTGTAGACCGGCAAGTAATTTCACTTTATATTCAGTTTTTGTGGTTGTACTTCTACATTAGACACGAGGAGGAATGTAGATATTACATATCCTAGAGCATCGTCCCTTGGTGTCTATTGTAGATTTACAATACACCGTTTATTTTATTTTATTTATTTATTTTATTTATTTTTTTTTCCAACTAGTGGTTTTTGTACATCAGACAAGAGGAGGAGTGTGGTTGCTCTTATGAAGCAACACACATATCCTTGAGCACCGTCCCTTGGTGTCTTTTGTAGATTTACAACTTGTTGATATTGATATTATTGTTATTTATGATGCGTGCGTATGTACTTACAAATATTACAAAAAGAATAAATAAATAAATAAAAAATGAAAAAATCTGACACCTCCCTCGTCTGGGTTACAGGCATACATATATATAAATATATATATCTACTTGTTGTCACATTAATTTTGTTGTATTGTTGTGTCTGAATTATGAATTTTATTTGTAATTGCCCCTTGAGGGACCTTGATTGGAATAAATGTATCTTATCTTATCTTATCTTATCTTATCTGAAAACGGACATTTTCAGCTAGATTTTACGTCTTCGCGGATTTGACATACCCGGTTTTGGCTCGACCCTGGATTGACTTACTAATAGTGTGACGGGTGCCACTAGTGGAGCAGGACATGCTTACCCTTCCGGAGCACCTGATGTCACTCCCGGTTTTCATTGGAGTTCACACTATGAGTGCCTTAGTTCTTTACGTCGTCCTTTTTATTTCCGTGCATTGGCATGGCTGTCTCACGTCCTTGTTTTGTCTTTGTTTTTCTCTGTTGCCGTTTTTGCCACGTCTTTGAACTTCGATTTTTGTAATCATCACTTCCCTTGTTCCTTCGGTATTCTACTGCCGTTGTTTTATAACAGTTACTTGCAGGTCTGTTCCAAATATGAATATGATACGCAATTTCTCTCTGAATATACTTTACCCCTTTCCAAGTTCAAACAGATAAAAAGAATTTACACTTGTGGAAAAAGGCATGCTTCGCATAAACTGTGTACAGACAATTCCCCAAAATTAGGGACCGACCATTTAACTTGAAAAGGGGGGGGGGGCTATGGCTACGGTTTTTTTTCTAAAAAATAATCTGGAGCCGATTTTATGTAAAAAAATATTTTGGCTGCCAAAATGATGAAAAAAAAATTCTGACGGAGGCTTTTTGCCCAAAAAAATAATGTTAATTTTGAAAAAAAATATTTTGTTGATACACGTGAAAATAGATAAATTTTTACGATCTAAGCGCGAACAAAAATTTCCGTCCAGAAAAAAAAATATAACCCCCCCCCCCCCTCAGATAAAATGGTTGGTCCCTTAGCACGACTTGTTTGTTCTGTTTTGTATTTCCCTAAAAGCGGAATTTTCCACAACTATCTCGGTTTTTATGGGGGTTCACAATAGTTTGCTTTAGTTGGGATATCTTTCACGAGGGTAAGAAATTTCGTCTTTTCTCGGGTTGAGGGAAGCGAATCGAGAGGAAAAGACGTATAATTTCTTACACAACTGTTAGATATCCCGATCTTTAATTTTAATCGAATGCAAATGCCTATTTCTTCCATAATATCTAACAACCTTAATGTGTAAGTAACGTCTTCGTCATTTGTGACTAACGATTAGTTATGGCTACGATTATTGTATCACAAAAATGAACATTTATGTTTTGTCAATTAACAATGGAAGATGAGGTCGCATGCATCGATCTTTCACGGGTCATCTTACACTGCAAACCACCATTTACTGAAGAATGCTGTTCCAGTCACTGGCTGGTTGAAATTCACTTACGACGTCATTTGTTTGCTGTCTTCCAACTTTACCAATGTTACTCCATCCACGAGAAAAGGCGACCATACCTGATGAGTCACGCTTAAAGAACACATTTATTTCGGATCAGCAGAAAAGTTGGGTTGTTGTCTTACAGTCATTTATGGTGGCATATTTCTGCCCCCTACTTGTCAGATAATTAAGTAAACTTGTCAGAAATATATGTCAACATGTCAGATAGTTATGTTAACTTGTCAGATAATTATGTCAATTTGCTAGATAATTATGTCGACTTGTCAGAAGGTTATGTCGACTTGTCAAATACTTATGTCGACTTGTCAGAAGGTCATGTCGACTTGTCAGAAGATTATGTAGACTTGTCAGATAATTATGTCGACTTGTCAGATAATTATGTCAATTTGCTAGATAATTATGTCGACTTGTCAGAAGGTCATGTCGACTTGTCAAATACTTATTCGACTTGTCAGAAGATTATGTCGACTTGTCAGATAATTATGTCGACTTGTCAGAAGATTATGTCGACTTGCTAGATAATTATGTAGACTTTGCTAGATATTTATGTCAACATGTCAGACAGTTATGTTGACTTGTGAGATAATTATGTCGACTTGTCATATATTTATGTTGATTTGTGGATGGCACACATTGGCGTTAGCTGGTCTATTGGCCACTTAATAATATAATTTTTTATCTGACAAGTGAACATAATTATCTGACAAGTTAACATGACTATCTGACATGTTGACACATATATCTGACAAGTTTACTTAATTATCTGACAAGTAGGGGGCAGAAATATGCCACCATAGTCATTAGATAAATTTCGCGTTTGAAATTTGAAAATTTAACAATCTCTAGGGTAGAAATGTCGGTTTCTCACTCGTTTCCTCGAGGCTTGTAGGGGACATAATATGTACAAATGGTAAGATAATTTCCCCGCTTCAGTATAAAAGTATGGTATTGTTACAAATAATCTTCAAAGAAAAAAAAATGTAAAGGACATGGTAGGATAAGGACCATTTTTGGCTCCCTCTCCAATTAAGTTCTTTTTCATAATATCATCAGCCATAGTGACGTTACTTTGAAAAAAGTACTTTTTTGTTGTTGACATTAACGTTTGGTTGCCTAGCAACCATTTTTAAAATAACATGAAATATCAAGAAAATGTGCTGTATTTTTAATTCTCCTGGCTAACAAAATGTTCTTTATACTGTTTGAAATAACTTACATAGGAGAATGAAATTGCTTATTTAATTCAGTGAATATTTCAGTCAGTAATATAGACCTAGCAACGAGAAAATCAAATGTGCACGGAACATGTCGATTTTCGAAATATTTTTTCATGAAACAGATATACAAGTTATCAGTAGTTGTAACTTTTGGTGTCAAAATACTGGTATACACGTTTTTCGACATTGATTCATATTTTTTGTCTTCAATATAACCATAAATGCTGTTTCTTAGCAACCACCATATCCCTTAATTTGCAGTTAATAGGAAATTCCGACGTTACTGTGAAATGTATTCAATAGTGATTTTGGCTCCTTTTTAAATGCGTGAAACTTTATATCACCAAAAATGTTTTATTTAGTTACTTTTATATATGATATTTTTTTCTGTTATAAATCATAGTGGGTCTCGATGGAGCTTAAGAGGGAAGCGGGATTGGCCTTTTAAAGTGAACAGGAAACGGGATCGTCACAAAAAAGTGCCCGTGAAAACGGGAAAAGATGGCCTCTTTAAGAGTTCTTGTAAAATATTTTCCCGCTCGAGAAACGGGAAAGTGAGGTAAAATTGACCGGATTTCGGGAAAGGGACCCCCCCCCCCCCTCCCATTGAGACCCCAATCATAGCTGTTGGTCAATGCTTTGAACTTATGTTTGCTAGCAACAATTTGATTGATGATTGGAAATATCACTGAAATGTGATGTGTTCCGTATCATTTTATTTCATTTTTTTTCATTTTTTCATTTTTGTTTTAATCAAGCTTTATGACAGAAATATTATAAAGTGATTAAATCAGACACAGAAAATTACCTAACAACGAACATTACTGTTTAGCAACCATAGAAAATGTTTCCAATCTGAACATTTTTTAGACTAAAAGTCTCAAACACCATGACTACTAATTGGATAACTAACGGATGACTGTATGTAATACTTTCTGCAAAACATATTCTGAAACCGAAATGAAAATTCGGGTCATGTTGTATTGTCCATGTCTGCATGTCTGTTTGTTTTTTTTATCAGCGTAACGTTCGACTCAAGGATAATTAAAACTGATATAGAAATAATGTTTATCTCACAACAGTCTGAACATTATGAGTATCATACTCGATCATGCTAAAAAAATAGGTGACCTTATTTTGCCTAGATGCTTGACCAATAAGCAGAGATGTATAATGATGCATACAGTAGTTTGATGATCCTCAGGGCAAGGTCAAGGTCAAAATGTCTACAAGTATGGTACCAGAAGAAAGCTCTCATCATAAGGAAGTTACATACCAAATATGAAAACTCTACCACTAAAAGCCTACCTTCTACAGGCAAGGTTAAAGTTTAATAAACATTTCCCTATGTGCAAGGTCAAGGTCAAAATGTCTACAAGTATGGTACCAGATGAAAGCGCTCATCACAGAAAAGTCACATACCAAATATCAACATCCTAGCTCTTCAGGTTTCAATTCCACAAGCCAGGTTCAAGTTTTGCTGACGCCGAGGCCGGGGGTATGCCAATACCTCTCCGGACATTCGTCTCGGCGAGCTAAAAAGTTATAGTTCCCACAAGCAAACACTCAAAACCGTTATTTGACTATAAGGTCACACACTTTTACATGATGACATGCCTATGTGCACAATATCTTTGTCTAGTTCGAAAGATTTAATCAAAAGTCATTGCATACACCTAAAACTGCAGTTATTTGACCGTCACTATGGTATGTGACACATCTTCACATGATACCAGATTCACATGCCAAATATCGTAAGATAAAAAAAATGACCAAGACCAGCAAAAAATACATATTACAAAGTGGTTATTTGACCTCTTTAAGTCAAAGATATCTGAAGTCCTTCAAAAGAAAACAGTAATAACCCGACCCGTCATGAGAAGAATTGAAAAGGTGTTGTTTGGTCATTGTGATAAACGACGTATCTTCTTATGATGATAGACCAACATGCCAAATAACTTAACTCTATGTAAAAAGGTGAAACAGTTATGGCTCGGACAGGCAAACACTCAATACGAAACAGTAACTGACATCTAGATCAAAGTTCAAGGTGGTCGCACAAAGGTCACTATGGTACACAACACACTTTTTGACAAACCCTCATGCAAAATATCCTAAGTAGATGTAAGTTATGGCCTGCCATGGACATCAAACACAAGAAAAGCGTTTATTTGGCCTTATTTATGTAGTGAAATGGAAAAGGATTGTCAATTTTCTTCCTATTTTATCCTCGAACACATTCATTTGTCATGTTTTATAAATTGACAGTCAAACGCTTTACCGCCTGAGTCACGGAGCGATCAGTAGAAAGAGTGGAAAAAAGAGCTACTTATTTCACTCAATGAAAAAAATGAGTCATCCAGGATAAAAATGAGTGTCGCCAGAAGTGAAGGCAGACTAGTATAAATAAAGAATTTTGCTTGCCTACAAATACATGTAGTGTTATTCCTTTTTGGGCATTAAAATAACATTTTAAAGCTGCATGGCTTCTGATTTACATGTCTAGTTATTTTTGCCAAAAAATAGTACAATGGTCATGAATTTATGCACTTTTGCCTCTAAATACAAACACAGGTCCACCTTGCAAAAAGCAAGCAAATCTGGCCGTATTTTAATAAAATTTAACAGAAAGTTACATTCCAAAGGCCTAACGCAGTACTTCAAAGAGATGCATTTTTGAAAACGAACTGGCTACGATTACCTGGATTTTTCTGGAAAAGTAATCCTAATAAAAATAATTATTATTACCCGAGACCGGAACAGGGACTTATTATGAAAACTTCAGCGGATGCGGACCTGTTTTAAACGAAGTAACACTATTTTCTATCCTTATTGATACCTGGCATGTTGTTACCTGACAAAAGGCATTCAAAAAAATTACAAATTCATTTGATATAAGGAGTAACTAATCAGTGTTAAATGTGATCAGTACAATTTTGGGATTGCAGTTGAAAACTAGGATGACAAATTACGAATTAAGTAAGGGGATGATTTTGAGGGGGGAGGGGGGGGGGGCTTGAAAGATTTGTTCGGGTCAGAATATTTATTTTCGAATTTGTGCGGGTCAGAAATGTTATTTTTCGCCGTTTATATATAACATACTAAAGAATCTGGGGACAGATCGTTTATTTTTTTTTTTATTTCAAGGGGGTTGGGGCTAGAATATTTATTTCCACAATTTTGCAGGACAGAATATTTATTTCAAAAATCTTCTAAGCCCTCATCTCAAAATCAAATGATCGTCCCCTAATAATACTTAGGAATTGTAGATGCGGACAATGAGGTTTTTCGTTGATGAATATAACACTTATAGTTAAGTTATATCTCATTTACGTATATCAATTTTTCAAAAATAATTATGCAAGAAATTAAAAGCATATTTTATTTGATCTGCACTGAAGAGACACAAATTGTCGAAATGGCCATGAAATGCATAAACTTGATTTAGTAGCCTTGGTATCTCGTTGTTTATTAATTTGAAACACCCTCAAACTGTACCATTTTCTATTTATTACACTGAAAGATGAAATTTTCATTTATTATTGTATTCTAGCACACTTCAACAGATTACCCCCATCCCCTCCTAGCTGTTTCTTGTGTTACCGCGTTTCTCATTTCAACTGTCAAAATATCAAATATCTCCTGTCATTGAATAATTGTAAATCAAGTGATCTAAAGTGATCTAAAACACATTTTAACAAAATCATGTAAGCGAGTTTTCACTGACAATCGTCGTATGTGATGAACAATCCAGCACACGTTTTGTCAACGCTTATTTGACTATTTTTGATTAAAGGGTCCCTGTACAGCTTAAAATCCTCTTGATTAATCTTTGTCACACAAACGACACATTTACATATACTCGATCAGTGCATACTATCTATTCAAGATATATATTTGTTTTTGGGTACAGATCACAATGTCATGGCGTAGGAAATAGTTCGGTATTTGGAGACTTTTTATCACTTTAACTCTCCCTAGATCAATTATCTGAATGCACATAATTTAAGAAATGTATTTTTACTAATGAGTTGAAGCGATTTGTTCATGTTTTGATAGTTAACAACAAAAGGACCTCAGTATCAGGCGGACATATTATATTGATTGTCTATTGATTTTTAACAAGTTAAAAATAGCACAAACGATGTGTATTTTTAGATTTTTTATTTATTTACATCTTGGTCTAGCTACGTACATGTGTGTATTTGTGGTTGTCCATATTTTATTTCAAAAGGAGGATCAGTTAACTTATATCGACATTGTTTGAGCGAAATATTTCATTATGAGGGGACCGATGGGTTAATTTATTTCGTTCTCCGTGATCGGGGATTTCAATTCCTCGTGATTCGTTTTCCATTTCATTAATTTGTCGTGAATCGTTATTAGAACATCGCCGTGAATCGTTCTTGATCAAATTGACAAAATGAATTTTCCGTGAACTGTGATTGGTCCGAATAAATTTTTCGTGATGAGATCCCCCTCCCTCACCCCCCATCAGGCCCCTCCATTACGGATCATTAAGATATGGCCATAGTGTATAGCATTAGTTCACACTATGATTTGAAAAAACGAAATTATGCAATGTATAAAAAGTCATTAATAATAATTAGAATTGTCCAAAAAAAAAACAAAAAACAAAAAAAAACCCCAAAAAAAACAAAAAAAAACGCAAATATCTGTCAAATTAGTGTTTGTATAAAGAAGATGTTAACGTTCAATTGAACGAAAATCAAAAGAAAAAAAATAACTGTATTATCAGGTACAGGTGCAATTTAGTTGAGAATTTAGCCCCATGCTCATTTTCCGTATTGCTAGGAAACAGTAAGGGCTATTGGTGGTTCTGGAAGCTTACGATAAAAGATCATAAAAAGAATTTGGTACACTGTAACTCAAAGCTGTTTATGTACTTTGAATACACCAGCAAACGAATACCGAAGCAAGAATGAGCTCGAGGAAAGGGGGGAATTTTAAAATCATAAATCTAAAATTACGGCAATTCATATCCAATACGAATTGAGACAATATGACAAATACAAAACAAATAAAACAAAAATGAATAAGAACGCCACATTACTATAAAGCACTAGCAGTGTGAACCCCTACACAAACTGAGGTATTATCAGGTGCTCCGGAAGGGTAAGCATGATCTGCTCCACGCGTGGCACGCGTCACACTGCCAGTGTGAAAAGTCCGGTTTTGTCACAATCGGTGTTAAGCAATCCGGAAATAAAATCTAGATCTACCAAAAGATATCTATTCTCATTTGTGAAATAGAAACATTGTACTTGTCAGTCAAATCGTGGTGACAACCGTAAAAATTCTGTAGTGACAATTGCAACAGTGACTGAACATACCCTTGATGTATAAGTTTTTGAGACAGTAATTTTGATCTGACGACAAAATCGCTGTACAAACTACAGGCACGGCAATAGCGAATGCGTTGTGAAATGTTCACGCCTTATGCGGGAGATGTTGGAATATTACTGCTCAAAAACGGGAAGTTCACTACTGGAAAGTCGAAATCATCACGCTTGTAGTAAAGTTTTGTTTTCAGACGTCCAGAATTGTCAATGTAGAGGTAAAGGTCCAGGCATGATGCTGATGATGGTGTATCGGTGGTCTCTTTAATTTCGAGTTCATTTGGGTATATAAGATGAAGGTAATCATTAAATTGATGGTTGATCATCTATATAACCGGAACTAAAATTAAAGGACTTGAAATGACTTGAAGAGTTGAAAATTATGTTTTAAATGTAACCCTTTTTAAAAAAAAACGTTTTGTTATTTTAAACGTAAAAATATCTTAAACTGCAGTTTTATAAATAACTTTTTTAAATAAATTACTGGGTCCCCAAAACCAGATAATGAAGAACAGTACTATTTAATCTGAAAATTTAATACCTGAAAAGCTAATTTCTCAAATACAAATAAATATGTTGGCAAAATCCAGAAACACAATTTGAGGCAAAAGGATAGACAAATCCCCTTTTTTATTTTCGTTTTTTTTCTTTGAGCGAAACAGATTTTTGTGTTTATCTGACATAGTTTTAATCGCTTGCGAATTCTTCCTATACTCGTGCAAATACACAAACTCGCGTTATTTTGAACCAATTTTCTAGGGAAATATACTAATTACAGTTCATTTATTAGCTATTTCAATTAAAAAAAGGTAAATTGTAACCTCCCTAACGATCCTTTACTAAGTTACGTCCCTTGTGTGGTTTCACTTGTAATTTTTGAAAAATTATGGGTCCCCCTTAGCAGAAAATTTGGATCCGCCACTGAAAATATACGAAATGAGCAAAATAACAATGGTTACAAAACATACGAACCAGAATACAAGTAATATCTCCCCTGTAAGTTCAGGTATTAGTTATTTCTGTATTTATTGTCCAGATTTAACTAATATTTTCTTTCCACTTGAAATAACTTGATATAAACCGCAATTAATGTGACAATATCTACTGTCCGTCAGCTATAGGGTATAATGATATAATGGGATTAAGTAAATTTCTTAATGGACAGGATACATTGAAAAATATATTGCCAGTTTAAAATATTTTACTTAAGCAGACAGATGTCATGGTGTAAAAAGTGTCTAAATTTCGAACATTGTATAAAGCTAATTAACCGTATTGTTCAATTCGTGCTACAACTAAGTGTCACCATGTCAACTCTTGTCGAGTAAAGCTAATTTCATGTATAAATGTAGACAATTACAAACGGACTAGAGGTTGGATTCCCGGCGTGCAAGTAGACGGATACCGTAAAGTTAAATATTTGGAGATCCAAGGAGTGACTTTTAAAAAGTGGATAACCGCATATACTTTGATTTGGACTTCATTAATTTGTTGATTGTTATGTATGCTATTTTGTCAATTATTCAATAGAACATTTATCTTATTTGGAATTATTTTATTTGAAAATCTACCCGCTAGTTCCCCCGTAATTTCACGTTACGATACAGATCTCATTATTGGGTCAGTGCAATAATATTTAAGAAAAGACAGCATATTAATGAATACGCTGAAACACAAGTGTATATTTCCCACCTCTGAGCATTACTCTACTTAACCTAGCCTTCCTATATACACGTTAACAATGAGGGGATATGAAGTAAATGCAAATGAAACAGTCTCTACAAATACATGGTACATGTAAAACTAAGCAATTGAACAACGCTTTTATTATTGTTTGTCATGTAAAAGTCACCTCGAGGCTTTCAACAACGAGCTCTACTCATAGCAAGTTCAATACGATCCGTAGCACCGGTTTAGCAGAATTCATTGCTAAATGTCGATCAACGCTACATCGATATTTCTTTACCCTTGGATGAGGGTTAATTCTATCTAGATATCTCTTGAACCAACTAGTAAATGCCGGTCCACTGAAATAAATGTATGACTTACTAATACTGCAACCTCCAAGCTTTCAATTCCAATAATGAAACCAATTGCCATGGCTAAAGTGTGTGTTGTAAGTCAGCATTCTGGTCGGATTCATTCTCTTCTATAAAAAGTTTTTTAAAAACCAACAACAAAGGTGTGATCAGTTGCATTCACACTTAAATAAGTTCTGTTCAATTAATGCAGAATAAAATTGATTCAGTTAGCCCATCGATATATTTCTGAGGCTTGTTTAGGCGGAAGTCTCAATATCCCATATCCCAGTAAGTCTGGACTAAAACACTCCCTTCAATATTGAAGATATTCCATTGGTTATTGAAATATCCCGTTTTCCATAGTAAAAATATCCCATACCCAATACATTTGGTCTCAAATATCCCATGTCCCAATACATTTGGTCTCAAATATCCCATATCCCATTAACAAAAGTCATAAATATCCCGTATCCCAATATACCATAAACAAGCATCATTTCTTGGTCTACTCCGCTTGCTTATATATGATTTGATCGTCAAGTAAAAATGCCATGTCCATCAGACTTTGAAATTGTGTTTGCAGCTGGTAACTTATAAGTTTGATTTTGTGTTCTCTAGAATTTGATGTTGTTGGTATTCTACCAAAGACTGAATTTGAGTTATGAGTAACTAGTAGTTGGTCTATAATTAATTTTGAGTTAAGAATATTAAGCCGTCCTTCTTGGACCAAAACCTTTAAAATAGCTGATGCACCGACTGGAAATGATTATTAGGCACGGACCATTTGATTATCAGGGGCCCTGTGTTTTTTAACCGAGCCAGGAAATTTTTTTGCCATATTATTTCTTTCGGTATACACTATGAAAGGAAATTTTGTTGAGCCAGGCTTTTTTTTCTACTGGACAAAGTCAAAGCCAGATTATTTTTTTCCCACCCTGTCAGGCTGGTGCTGGCCAGAGAACTTTTTTTGGAAAAAACGGAGAGCAGAATTTTTTTTCTAAAATATACCAGCCCCCTCCCCTCTGAAAATCAAATGGCACGTGCCTAAGTTATGAGTAATATGGTGCTGCATGAGGAACTGATTGTGAGGAATAGATAACTCTAGAGCTGAAAGGATGTGATGCTCCGTCTAGATCTTATTGTATGGTATGAATATTTGGTGCTAAATTTTGCGACGAGTATTGATCATTTGGACTGATTGTGAGTTTGAGTAGATAGTACTTCTTAGTTGATTGCGAGTTATGAGTAATTAGTACTCCGCTTGAATTGATAACACATTATGAGTATAATGTTATTCAATCTTTAGATGATTGTGAGGAATGAATATTTAATATCTGTCCTAAATCAGTTGCGGATCCAAACTTTCTGCTAGAGGCGGGGCATAATTTTTACGTAATGGTGGGAGGGGTTGGGCGGATTCCTTTATTAAAGAAAAACCTAGGAATTTTAAATATTTTCCAACCTAAGGGGATGCCAAGTCCCTTCCCACTCCCTAGATCCACCACTAAAAATGGACTGAGAGGTACGTGTTGTTTGCTCTCTATCTGGGCCTAATTTTGAGGTACATTTATGATTGGTACATTGTAGTTACTGCTACAACTTCAAGTAGTTGTACATTATGAAGCTTTAATGGACGATGCTTCATCAGTGGTTAATAATAAGGTATGAGGAGATAGGGCTAACCTAGAATATAATAATATGCGTAGTCAGTGCTTCATTTATGTTTGTGTGAGAATTTGTATAGTCGCATCTCTGTATAGGGTTCAGTCCTTATGAGGACTCCGTACAGAACTAATTGTAAATTTTGAACAGTTAGTACACCGTCTGAAATATTGTGAAGTTCTCGCTACCTATGTTGATATTACAGGATGTTCTGTCGTAAAATTGACCTGTGTTGAATTGCAGAGGCATTTTTTGTTTAGTGATTCTATAAAATATATTAATTTTAACATTATTGAAATATTTCTTTAGTTTGTGCAATTGAAGCTTTCATTAGAAACAAGAAAAACAAAATACACAGATATTATTACATCTAAGATATTGAAGCACTTTTTTTGTTTCACTTAATTGTATATTGTCAATGTGGCATATGTACGTACATATAAAAATTTTTTCGTCGTAGTCTCTTTCAGATCTATGGTAATACGTTACGGAAAAAGTTGTGGAAAATCTTATACTAATGATCACTAATTGGAAACTTGTATTCAATTCAATTCTATGATAAGAAAATATAAGTAAGATTGTATAGTTGGCCACGATTAAAAGGTAAAAAACACAAAAATATACAAATTAAAAAACTCATAAAATTGAACTAAAATGCAAAGAAGGGAAGACTGCCATACGGCCGAAACATTGGGCAGTCTTCCCTTCTTTGCATTTTTGTTCATTTTTATGTGTTTTTTAATTTGTATATTTTTGTGTTTTTTTACCTTTTAACCGTGGCCAACTATACCATTTTTATTTTGTTCTATAGTAAATTTGTGGCCATTGCACAACATGTATAATTTTATAAGTTATGAATCGTCATCTAAGATTCAGCGTGGATTGCAGTAATAAGTGCTCCGTCTAGAACCTTTTGTAAGACATCAGTTATTGATGCTTGGATCACTCAGAACGTACTTTGGTGCAAATAGTTAATACCAGTGGCAAGCAGGCGTCAGCAGAAACTTATATTGAGGTGAAGCAGTGATAGATAGAGGCTGTCGGGTACTGAAAGTGAAGTTTGAAAAACTGTTAAACAGTCTGTGCCTTTAGCCACTAGCCCTATGCCCGAGACTAGTAAAATCAGTCTCGGGCTAGTAAAAAGTTGAAGTCACTAGCCCGTTGGGCTAGTTAAAAATGTACCTTACTAACAAAGAATCTTCTATAAGGGCTAATGAAATTGAGTTCGGGCTATTACAACGGGAGACCTTACTAGCCCATTAGGGCTAGTTAATGAAAAAGTTTTTGGCACAGACTGGTACAAAACATCATCTGGTATTGAACTTGAAGACCACATGCACAATTTCAAGGATATGCAATAAAGGTTCATTGAAGATGTGCATGTTGTTTGATTTTGATGCATTTTTCACATAATATATACATTGTTGAACTAATTCATTTTTAATGAATTTGGAATAGAGGGTACATAGTTTTTCCGTGCAAATCCTCCTACAGTTATGATACCAGAAGTTTATATTTTGAAGATATTTTTTACCTATATTAAAGATGTGAATGAAGTAAGGATTTTGACTTTGGTGCATTTTTAAGAAAATATGCAAGTTGAACTAATTTTGACTTTGGTGCATTTTTAAGAAAATATGCAAGTTGAACTAAGTGATTTTTTGCGAGTTAATAATCGATTGCACAAAGTTGTCCGTGCAGGTCATACAGTAACATGTGTCAAGCGGGGGCATCATATATGTCTGAGTGACACAAAAATCATTACTAAGAAATCATATTTTGATTTCATCTTGTGTGGGAGCATTTTATCAGACATTTCTCGTCCATTTCGTTCAAGCATTTCGATATAGCAGAATGCGGCTATTTCCGGGTGACATGAAAAAAGAGAGAAAATAGCAAATAGGTTCCTTTTCTTTGAAACAATAGTAAAAATAGGCTTGTTGCTAGTTGCTTTTACATTGTCCAGTATTAATCAGCTATGAAATGGACATTCCCAGCCTACGGGACTTATTTACAATGCCACTCTTAACTTTTTACTTTTTTAATCAGAAATTGATGTGAGTCAATTATATATTCATTCAACGTGAGCAATAACTAAAGTTCGTCTAGCCATGTTCGGCACTGACACAGGTGCATAGCTAATCTGATTTCTTCATTCTCGTTAAAAACAACATCAAGATCATTTAGGAGAAAACTATTACAGCTTTGTAAACGGATTAGTAAGATATCTGTGTAAAAATTCATAACAATAAATTCATTTTTTAGGTTATTTAAACTGTATGAAATAATACTTCCAGATCCTATTGATAATTTGTTCTCTCAGCATTTACACATTTCGGTTTATGGATGTTTTGATTTTATCTGCACTGAAGAGACATAAGCTGTCGAAATGCGCATAAAAAGAAACTGAATTCACAGTAACTTCGGTATTTTGTTATCTATTACCACTGAGCCGACTGTTAGTCCACGAGGGTATTCAGTACTAGCCCGAAAGCAGATCTTATTTGAAAACTTGCAATATTCAACTTTAAGAAAATTTTGTTAAACCAAAGGGGTATCCCCCTTTTGCATAGCTCTATCCTTATAGCTGATTTTAGATCCTAGTGGTAATTTGTTCTCTATTTGTCTCTAAGGAAATCCAACTTTTTAATCTGTTTCAAGGAATCAAATTGCATATAAATATGGCGATAACTTTATCGATTTGTTCTGGCAATCTTTCTATGAATTTGTTATACCCAATATTGTATAATTCGTTAATAATTTAGTTCAAACAAATATAATTCGTTATAATTTGTTTAAAAATCTTGTTGACAAATTATGTAGGCTACAATAACGATGTTTAAGGTCTAGTTTCATTTTCGGATAGATGGAATAACAATGCGATTTCCGGTCGAATGCGAGGAAAAACACTTAACATCACACGTCAAGGTAAATGTTTAAGTGTAAGGAACAATTTGTAGATATAATTTTAATTAGATTGATAAAAATCGTAATGTCTCTAATGCAAAGTATATTTCACTGAAATGAATATGCCCATTCTCTAGCTATCATCAAAGGCTTTCTGGGGTCGCATTGATTTAGTACTGGTTTTATTATTATATATATGGCCTTAAACGCAAATGTACATGTGTTGCATCCAACCATTGTTTCCTATATTAATGTCATCCAACCAGTGATTAATTCAATCTTAATTTTTTTTCTATATCAGACCATGTTTACTATAAAATTCATGTTATATAAGTCACATTTTTTAATACACATAAAAGAATCACCAGAACTTCCTTGTTAGTTTCTGTAGCCTTCATTTCAGTATGTGTGATATTTAACTTCCATGCATGGACGCTGTTTGACTCGATTTGTGACCAAATTGATGAGTTGCATTTCAGCTTTATATGTTGAATTAAGAGATAAGTTTTTGAAAGAATTATTTAATCTCTATCCAAGTTTAGCTTTATTACATTTTAAAAATTTATTTATATGGATTATGTCTAACGAAGATTTTCATATTATCAATAGCTTAAATGAATATCTGATTTCATTATTTAATTGCAGAAAAGGAAAATGTAAGTCTTGTTGAATTGGATGCTGACTCCCTCTTCATTGTTTTCTTATATTTAATGTGAATATATATATATAAAAAAAAATTCTTAATTTTTATAACCAATTATTAAAATCAGTGTGAATGGTATTGTAAATGTTTATGATGTTTGAGAGCTGAGTGCATGTTGTAATTTATTATACGCTTTTTATTGGCCCTTTGATCAGGTAAAAAAATATTCTTATTCTTAATTCATCATGCAACAATTAAAATGTAATTTCTCGTATGACACGTGACCGAAGAATGGACATATATTTAAGAACTCTAAAGCATTAATATAATGAAATAAGTCTACTGTTTAAGTCAAGCCATCTCAACGCCAATTCAGTAACCACTTTCGACTTATTTTTTCACATCCAACCAAAACTTAAATTAGATTCATACCCCCGTGACAATGTGTAGTGGATTATTCTTCTCAATATTATTTCAATTATTGATTTATTTTTGTAAACAATGAAATGATATGGGGTAATTGCACATGGTAAAAAGTCTACAAATACATGGTATAACCAAGCAAATAGGAACAATCTTTTATGGTTGTTGTACAATAGTCACTATCATGAAAGTGCGAAAGGGAAAAACGGTTGACTTGGATTCCCTGCGAAATTGACTTGTGTGTTCCAGGTGTATTATGGGAAAATAAACAATCAGTTAGACGAAAAATGTGGCATTTAGGTTAAAAATACAATTTTTTCTAACAGAAATTAGTATTTGACGTTGAAATATTTAAGTCATGAGCATTATTATGATTACAAAATACCTTTATATTAGAATAATTTAATATTCGACATATTTTAAAGGCATTTTACCTACTTATGATTTTAGGTAATTATTTCATTATTAGAACATCTGTTCTTTTTACAAAACATGTCTTTTACATTTAGCAACCTAGGTACATCGTTTTCAAGCCGCATCATTTCATTACAGCTGAAAATTCCAGTAAATGCAATAGGGTTCTGTCTTGAGAGCGAAAGTTTACTTGCACGAGGGCTACAGTTTTCTTGCATGAAAACTCAAGAGGAGCGATAGTTTACTATGATTCATTTTAATAAATGTGCGATCGGACATAAAACTTCATATTTCGTTTGCTAATCACCACCAAATAGCTACTTTAATATTCGGTTTGTGAAAAGAGTACAATAATGTAAATAAATGCTCAATATTGTGCCAACAAAGAACTTACTGAACGATTGATGCTTAAAAATGTAATTTATATGCTATAGTTTATTGTGTAGTGGGCTAAAGTTGACTCTGATTTATGCTATAGTTGGTTATTGATCATAATTTACTTAGGTGTTCTTAAAACAAATGAAAATGATATCAATGAAAGTAATAGCGTTTTAAATATGGAAAACAAATTCGTATTTTGAAAATATTAAACGATTCCCAATTTTTGCCATGCAGTTCTACGCTTTACAAATGAAACATTTTTATTCTTTGAGTTTTAAAATGATGGACCGGACTCATTTCCAGATTTCTCTATTACCGCGAATTTATAAAATACAAAGAATATTTTACGAAAGGATATGAAGTAAATGAACATGAGACAGTAACTGTTAACTCCAACTGCAATAATTTTAATGAGCTGTATGGCCATTTCGGAAATTAATTCCTCATCAGCAGCACTAGAAGTTACAATTATTTTGAATACATAAAAATGTTTACACTCTCAACCATAAAGTCACATGACATGTCAGTCACATAAGAAAAGTGAGTGTGGTATTCAAAAGGCATTCAGTCATAAACTAATTGCAATTAAAATTTGCAATTCCAGTTATTGCAAATCTTGTGCAACAAGTTTTGACGGCTTGCCTACCACATAAGTGTTAATAATTTGAAAAATTTCATGAGACTTGCGAAGTTTATAACGAAATACCGAAGTTACTGTTATTTTTTTATTCCGCATATGCGCACCTATGTCTCATCAGTGCAGATCAAACCAAATCATTTGGAAGTCCTTGAACCGAAAAACGTGTAAAAGCTGACAGAGAACAAATAACCAAAAGGATATAAAATAGAAAAGCCAAAATTCAGCCAAGATTGATATGTTAATACACTTTTACACTACCGTAATTTAAAAAGCATAGAATTTTGATAATCCTATCAGAAAATGCATTTTCCCATGAGATTTTACTATTTTTTCACTATTTCCAATTGGAGTTTTAATTACTAGTATTGCCATGGGAAAAATTTTCCCATTGAAGTTAAAGAAATCCCATGGCAGTAGTAAAAGTCCTATGAAAATATTTCAAAGTCCCATGAGAAATACAAATGTAGTGAAACTGTATTTCCCATTGGATTTTTAAATTCCCATGTTTTTTCATTGCTGCTGCGTTAAATCATAAGATACAGAGTTACAAATATGATTTTGTTCAGCTTTTTGCGATTTATTCAAACTTCTTGGTCATTCTCAAAAATGGTGGCACAAGATTTGCAATCATTGGAATTGAAAATCTAAATTGGAATGAGTTAATATCTAAAAAATTGTGCAAAGTTCTCACTATAATTTGACAGAATAGAAGGGGTCAAAATGAAATCTTGGAACTTACATCATGGAAAAGAATACAGCAGTGATACACAAAAAAACTGTCGCACATGTGCAAGAAAATTTCGCTTTCAGATATCTGAGTACACGAGTTAACTATAACGATGAAGTTCTTGACCACCTTCGTTTGTTTCAGTATATATCTTTTATCCCTTGGATTTGATTTGTGCAAAATGACTTAAACTGCACGAAATGCTTTCAAGTCTATAATATATAAGATTTTAAACTGTTGATGGTGTTGTTGTTCTTAAAATGGCGTTTAAGTCAAATAACTGACCTGAAGACACTCAATTTGTCGATTTTAATATGTGTGTTGAAAAGAAAAAACTAAGATACAGAACGCACGTTTAACAAGAAGTATTAAGAAAATGGGATAAGACAATAATATTTTGAATTATGTAAAAAAATCGTTTTAATTGAGAAAAATCCAGATATATCAGACGACAAAAAATTTAGAATGCAAGTAAACTTTACTGAGAATGCAAGTCAACCGTTTTCCCATTCGCACTCTCATGATAGTGATAGTGTCTCTTCAAAAATATACGTCGTTGTATGTTTTTTTTTTAATTTAACATTAATACTCGATAACAAATTATGTAATTTGTAAATTGTTCTTGTTCACGCGTGTTTTTTTTTTTTTTGTTATTTCAATTAATGAATATTTTTTTCTTTTTATTAGGGGACAACCATTTGA